>CM076583.1:103474839-103702978 GCA_034641835.2 Pinus albicaulis
CCCTTTTTTTGTCTGGTGATTGAGTTCTTACAACATACTTCGGTCATACGATTTGCTCCTAACACTCATATGCTGGGGGGCAATCTGTTACACCATTTTTTGGTCATCTAACCTATTATCATTAGATGGACCCAAGTACACCATGTAAGACCAATTTTACCCTAAGTAAAATTGCTTTCACTACGTAAAATAACTTGATAAACCACATTTATTAGGTTGTTTATGGTCAAAACAGGAAACCCCAAAAGGAAATATTAAACAAACCCATTTTGTTTAATTTTCCTCATGGAATAATTAATTAAACCATAATTTAATTATTATTTCTAGTCATGTTTAACCCAAAAACAAAGAAATTAATTAGATAAACCTTTATTTATCTTATTATTTTCTAGGAATAATTATTTAATCTTATTTAGATAATATTCCTTGTTAAATATGACCAAATCACCCACAAATAATTAAATAAATCATTATTTATTTGATTATCTTCTAACTGCTTCCTTAAAAGATAAATAAATCATTTAGTTATTTATTTTTGACAAATAAAGGGATTTGACCCAAGTCAAATACTTTTTCCCTCCAACAAATATAATAAAATATTCCATAAAAGGTGGATCTAGATTTGGTTAACATTATTTTAATCATGCACCAAGATCTAGAATGACCCAATATTTTGTTATAAATAGGAGGGTTTTTCCTACCATTCTTCACCTTTTGTTGCCTATTAGATCACTCTGGATCTATACACTTGGTCACATTTTTCTGTCATTTTCTGTGTGAGCTCCCATTGAGTTCTATTCTTTGCATTGGATTTTCTGCACCAACAAGAGAGAGAAATCTTAGATATGAAGTGCTGAGGACTTCCAAGAACCCATCCCACTGAGGAGAATTGGATACACCTTCTTGTTTTCCTCCCAGGTGCCCAATTAATACAAAAATTCTTTCAAAAATTGTTCTTGTCTTGTCTATTGGTATATGGAGAAAACCCTTGTTTTTACTGCTTAATGTCTTTCCATGCATAGATCTAGTTTTTGCAGCTCTTTTCTTGCTCAACTAACCGTAGATCTGAAGATATTGGCAGCCACTTTTGTTATTAGGGCTATTAGTTATGCGTAGCTAAAGTGGTCCTTTTTCGTACACTTCGACAAAGGATTCATACTAACAAAGCACAACGTACTTCTAGAAGAGGATATATTCTGTGAAATATGATAAGTTGAAGAAGGTGGTTTAGGGTTTTGGAAAGCCCTCATGTTATAAAAGGAAGGAGAGGCAGAAAGCAAAGGTGGTTGAAGAATTTTGAGAAGTTGCTGCAGCAACTCTAGTCTCTTGGTTGTTTAGCCTAAGGGAAGAGGATTTCCTGTTTAGAAATCCTCTCTCCTTCCATGGAGTAGCTCTTTGGAGGAGATTGTGATGCATATCTCCACTATCCGGAATTATGGCCAAGCTTCATCTCTATAGCAGCACTGGTCCTGTTGAGGGTTTTGTAGCTGCTTGTGAGTTGCAGCAAGTGGGTGAACTAGATCTGCAAGATCTAGTTGTTTAGAAGAGATTTCTCTCAGGGAGGGTGTTTTGTGACCACCTGGAAGAGGATATCACTCTCATTTTGATTTTAGATCTGTAATTTTTATCTGTTGTATCAGTTCATTCCAGCTACTGCGTAGTCCCTTCCATGAACTGCATTATTTTCATGTACATGTTTCACTGCTACCTAGATTACTCATTGTACAAGCTTCCTGGTGATTGAGGCTTGCGTCTCACTTGAAGATTTGTAAAGTAGCTTGCTGATCTATTCATGTTCAGATCTGATATGTAATGTAATGAAATCCATCTTCAAAAATATCTGAAGTTTTCTGCAGTTCATTGTACAAAAAGCTAGATCTACACTTTATTATGCATTATTTTGATAAAACCCTAAGGGGATCTTGTTAAGAAGGCTGAGTAGTTTCCAGATCTGGTATGGATTTGATGTTTTAGTCATATATCAGTTTTATATCTGATTTTTAACCTACAGCAGCTGAAACTCCTCATATTAAACGCTGTCAAGTCTTTCTGCAACTTTTCTATGTGTTATTGCTATAATTTCTGAAGGATTCTTGCTCTCGCTTCATGTATATCTAATTCTTCTACAAGTGAAATTCATTATGGATCTGATTTCTTGCTGCCATACTGTAATATGTGTTCTATGGCTGATTTCCAGTGACTCCCAGCAGAAACTGCGCAATTCCTGAATGAGGGTTTCTCTATTAACCCAGCTCTCCGCTTTAGCTGATTTTCAGCTATTGTTGATTGTGGGAGATATGTTTAAGCCCTCTAAAACCATTTTCTTTTGCTAAAACTCTGCATGGAGGTTGAAAAAATCCTAAATAAGGGAACCCAGCCCTGGTCTACATTATTTTAACACTGGATTTCTTATACATCGTCCTCCTTGAGCCTATTGCAGATTTTCCTGAGAGTGGAATTTCCTGCTTCTCACTTGTTTAGTTTTTGCTTCTCTTTGGATCCATTCTTTAGATCTGTAGATATAAGGTTCCGAGGGGTAGAAAAATCCAAGAGGATTTTTTCACTTTCTGTTTTTCACCAATATTCTATAGACACAGTCTGGAATGGGCCGGGAAGCCTCCGATTTTCACCCTCTCTTTAGAGGTGATACAACCAGTAAATGCCCTACCAGTCTATCTCTGGTTTAGATCTATTGGTGTGATTCCATACTGATGTGATTCCATAGTGGAATATCTTAAGATATTCCCTACTGAGCCTATTTTTCCCCATTTGGAATATTACAGTGGTATCGGAGCATGATCTCTGGCTCCGCCTGTGAGATCAAGCTACCAGTGAATCAAAGAGAAAAAGTAGAGAATAGTTTGATGGAGCAGATTAGATTATTCTCATGATTTTTCAAATATAAGAAGGGCCTCTTCCAAGAGGTGAATGAAAAGAGAGAAAAAAGAAGCACCGAGACTCCTAGAGGGTTTTGAGAAGAAGCAAGTTGCAGTAAGAGCTGCATGAGATTTCAAGAAGAAGAAGGAAGCCATAGCACTTCCTATCAACAGAATAGAAGACCAGAGAATCCTAGATCTCCTCATAGATCCACTATGCCCACTTTCTTTGAATAAGGTGAGAGGTGTAGCAATGAAGAAAATATATGCAAAGAAACTCCTAAAGGGTTTCAAGATGAAGAGGAAGAACCATACACTTCTTGTCTTCAGAAGGTAGGGAGAATGACTGAAGAAGAGATCTCATTGCTTCTTTTTCAAACATTGAAGAGTATTGAAGAAAATCTCAAGGGGTTTGAGGAAGAGAGGAAAAGATGAGCTACAAAGAGACATCTCCCAAGGGAACAAAGGAGAATGTCAATCTTGTCACTTTGGGCAAGAGATCTCCATTTTCACTACATGCTGCTAAGGAGCTTGCATCTAGAGAAGAGGCACTTGCATCTTTGCAAGGTAGTCTTTAGCTCTTACCATATGGGATCCCATGCATAAATCAGGAGATGCATGAGGAGGAGAAGAAAGATTCCAACATTGGTATACTTTAAGAAAGGAGGCCATCATTCTTACCAACAGTTGGAGGCATCATTGATTCGGATGGAGGAACTCTTGTGTTCTGTCAAGAGGTTCCCACATATCAGTTGATCCAAGGTATGCATTATATTTCAGCACATATTATATATGCATAGCTAAGGGTTAGATCAAAGTGTTGATTTGAAGCAAAGACATGTCACAGCGCAGAGGACCCTTGATCTAATCAAGGATGAGACCGGAAGCTATCCATATGCATCATTGTTGAGCTACATTCAATCTCTTGGTTTGATATGTATGGTATCAAGAAAGGGGATTAGTACTATCCTATGTTCAATGGCTAATTGTGAGATCATAAATGACACTTTCTTTGAGACAGTACATGTATTACTTTGCAGATTTACAACGCTATCACTTAGTGACTGTGACAAAGAGGCTTCATCATTCTTGGAGCATGTTGGATGTAGTGTACCTAGAGGGGATAATATAGGGTACAGAGGGAGGTACCCAAGGGAATAATATGATGTAATAATATAAGAATGATAAATAAATGGGCCATGGTTAATAAATAAAGTGGTTAACCCACATTATGTAAGGGACCACATGTAGTTAGGGAATAAAGTGATATGCCCATTGTATTGGATGTATGGTATTGAGAGACCCAAGGTAACTACCCATGGTATTGCATGTATGAAACCTATATAGAGGCTAGAGACTCTCCATTGAGAGATGTCAAGGATTATTGTATGGGCAAGCATATGGCTTGTGGAGTGATCTCCTTCCTTAAGGATTGAATGTATGGTGTTGCCCTACCTTAAGGGTTTTGATATTAATGAAGATCTGAAGTTTTATCTTCTATGGTGTTATTTCTTGGGCATATTTTCCATTACCTTGAGGGTAATAGGCCATGGAATGCCCCAATGTTATCTGATACTTGTGACAGAATTCAACCATCTTCTTTGATCCAAATGTTGTTGCATTATCAGTGATGATCTTGGTAGGACCGCCAAATCTAGAGAGAATATTAGTCTCCATGAATTTTATAATGACAGAATCATTGGCTTGCCTACAAGGGATGGCTTCTATCCATTTAGTGAAGTAGTCTGTGGCAGTGATAATCCATCTATGTTGGGCAGAGGATGATGGATGGATTTCTCCTATGAAGTCAAATCCCCACTGTTGAAAAGGGGCTTCAACAATGATTGGATGTAGAGGTAAGGGTAGCAGCTTCCTTTTGCCTTCAAAAAGTTGACATTTATGACAGGAAATTATCATCTTGTGTACATCAAGAAAAAGAGTAGGCCAATAGCAACCAGCCCTAAAGATTCTGTTGGCTATTGTCTTCCAGTATAAATGGCCTCCACACTCTCCTTCATGGAACTCGTGCTTAACCTTTTCTGCATCATACTCAGGCAAACATTTAAGCAATATACCACTTGCATTTTTCCAATAAAGACATTTATCTATAACGCAATAGTTTACAACATTTATCTAGGTACACTACATTGGAGGTTCTACAGATTCAAAGCTTCACTGGTTTTGGAAGACCATACATGAGAACAAGGTCTCACTAAGAGATCACAATAGAGATGCATTTCAGTATTCCATGAGATGCAAAGTTATTCAGTGGGTTAAAGGAGATGGTATTCTGCAATTGGAGAATTCCATGATTATGTAGCACATCACTCAACTTCCATATTTGAGTGAGTGGATGAGGATGGTAAGTAAGGGGTCACATGATCACTTGTAGATATATATTGACCAGCAAGCTTGGTTACGCTGGTTGCCCTTGGGAGACTCCTATCACTCTCCAAAGGCACCTATTTTTCTAATCTATACCTTAAAGAGCAGTTATGACATGTACAAGGAGGCATGGCAGCGCTGGTTACCTTGGTGTAAGCCTGATCTCTACCCAAGGATCCTCATTCTCTTATCTCATGCTTGGTACGTCATTAGTAGAATATATGAAGAGGGAGCATGGATGATGTGGTTTTCAGAAGGAGAGTTGGACATCACATGCTAAATCTTATGTCCATGTATTCATCTATGCTTGATGTATGTCCATATGTCCACATGCATTTCTGTTGGAGGTATATTTCATGCATGAACTTTGGCTTGGGAGGAGGAATGACTCCCACATGATGTGGTAAGAGGAGCTTGCTTGTACTATGTTGATGAGGCATTTTACATGTTCATCATTGTGTTTTTTCCATAAGATTCACATGTTGATGAGGCATTTTACATGTTCATCATTGTGTTTTTGCCATAAGATCCACATGTTGATGAGGCAAGAAGGCTGCAAAGTCCTTGTTGCTATGGCTACTTTTGGGTGAGTATGTTTGCTACCTAATAGCTCATTATTTTGTAAATCATGCTTTGTATTTCAATGTTATGTTGCAGCCAGAGAAGGCATGTACAATTTTGTTTCACTCGAGAAGGTATGGCCACCACATGACATCTCCTATGTCTATGTGTTTTGCATGGTGAGAAATTTGGCATGATCATCTCAAGATGTGCATTGACGATGGTACTTTGTATTGGGCTGATGTGACATATCATATGTCCATTAGCATGGTTTGGTTTCATGATGCACATGAGGAGGAAAGAGGGCAGCAAGATCCCTTTTTTCTTTGATGCTTTTGAATGATTCTGGTGACCACCCCATGACTCATAATTTTCTGGTTCATGCCTTACGTATCAAAGATAACTTGGAGCAAAGGAAGGCATGCACATCATCTTTTGAGAAGGATGGCTTGTCCATCTTACATGGAGGAGATGGAGGATGGTAGCAAAGGGCCTTGCTATGGTGGTTGATTTTGGGAGAATATGGTTTGACATATTTTTTTTACACATATTACTCCTTCCCTTCATCTTTGCATAACGCTGAAATGATGGAGTTTGGATCCAACAAGGCCAACAGGGCTAAAAATGGAGGCATAGCAATGCTTATTCAAGTTCACAAACATGGGAAGGAGGAATGTTCTGCATGATGAATCTTTTCCTTTATGGGAGGAGCTACCTTAATTTATGTCACTCATGTGTTTGTGATGGTTTTGGACATCATGTATTTGTCATCTTGTACTTCGTCGTAATAAGAGGACATATAACCTCACAGTTGGAAGTCATCTCATGCATTGGTAGAAGACAAATTTGGAACCAAACACACATAACCTATTGCAGCAATGGAGGAAGCCTTCCTTATGTGGATGCAATTTGCAGGGAATAGATGGTTTGCATCTACAATAAGAGTTGCTTGAGGGCAAGCAACATTTTTTCGGGGGAGACTGTAATATTCCCAATTTTTGTAGCTCATGGGAATATTTCATTTTATTATCATTTTTCTTTATTCATGAATAAAAGTATGTGAAGGAGGTTTGTTAAACTCCTAAGTTAAAAATAAACACATGCCCAATGTGAAAGAGGACAAATCTGGGCTATTATGTTAAACACCCCTAAGTGTGAAAAGGGGAAATTCATTTGAATGGGTCAAACTTGGCCCCACCTACAATGCAGTTTGGAGGGAAGCTTATCCATCAAGCACAACGTACTTCTAGAAGAGGATCTCTTGTGTCAAAGAGGATAACTTGAAGAAGGCGGTTTAGGGTTTTGGCAAGCCCTAATTTTATAAAAAGAAGGAGAGGCAGCAAGCAAAGGTGGTTGAAGAATTTTGAGAAGTTGTTGTAGCAACTCTAGTCTCCTGGCTTTTTAGACTAAAGGAAGAGGATTTCCTATTTAGGAATCCTCTCTCCTTCCATGGAGTAGCTATTTGGAGGAGATTGTGATGCATATATCCACTATCTGGAATTATGGCCAACCTTCATGTCTATAGCAGTGCTGGTCCTGTTGAGGGTTTTGCAGCTGCTTTTGAGTTGCAGCAAGTGGGTGAACTAGATCTGCAAGATCTAGCTATTTAGAGGAGATTTCTCTCAGGGAGGGTGTCTTGTGACTACCCGGAAGAGGATATCACTCTCATTTTTATTTCATATATGTAACTTTTATCTATTGTATTAGTTCATTCCATCTACTGCGCAATCCCTTCCATGAACTGCGTTATTTTCATGTACATGTTTCACTGCTGCCTAGATTACTCATTGTACTAGCTTCCTGGTGATTGAGGCTTGCCTCTCACTTGAATATTTGTAAAGTATCTTGTTGATCTATTCATGTTCAGATCTGATATGTAATGTAATGAAAGCCATTTTGAGAAATCTCTAAAGTTTTCTGTAGTTCATTGTACAAAAAGCTAGATCTACACTTTATTATGCATTATTTTGATAAAACCCCAAGGGGATCTTGTTAAGAAGGATGAGTAGTTTCAAGATCTGGTATGGATCTGATGTTTCAATCACATATCAGTTGTAGATCTAATTTTTAACCTACAGCAGCTGAAGCTCCTCATATAAAACGCTATCAAGTCTTTCTGCAGCTTTTCTATGTGTTATTGCTATAATTTCTGAAGGATTCTTGCTCTTGCTTCATGTATAACTAATGCTTCTACAAGGGAAATTCATTATGGATTTGATTTCTTGCTGCCATACTATAATATGTGTTCTATGGCTGATTTCCAGTGACTCCTAGCAGAAACTGCGCAATTCCTGAAGGAGGGTTTCTCTATTAACCCAACTCTCTCCTTTAGATGATTTTCAGCTAGTGTTGATCGTGGGAGATCTATTTAAACCCTCTAAACCCATTTTTTTTGCTAAAACTCTGCATGGAGGTCCCATAGAGCCTAAACTAAGGTAACCCAACCCTGGTCTACATTATTTTAACACTGGCTTGCTTATACAACGTCCTCCTTGAGCCTATTACAGATTTTCCTAAGAGTGGAATTTCCCGCTTCTCACTTGTTTGGTTTTTTCTTCTCTTTGGATCCATTCTTTAGATATGTAGATATAAGGTTCCCAGGGGAAGAAACCTCCAAAAGGAGTTTTTCACTTGCTGTGTTTCACCAATCTTCTATAGACAGAGTCTGGAACAGGCCAGGAAGCTTCTGGTTTTCACCCTCTCTTTAGAGGTGATACAACCAGTAAATGCCCTACCAGTATATCTCTAGTTTATATCTATTGGTGTGGTTCCATATTTCTATGATTCCATAGTGGAATATCTTAAGATATCCCCTACTAAGCATATTTTTCCCCAATTGGAATATTATAGTTCCAGCAGGTTGAAATGGTCATGTGACCATAACACTTAGCATTTATTGTAAGCGTTAACAGTCCACTATTTTTGGCACGTTCCAAAAATTCCAGCAGGATTTGCCAGATTAGTCAAGTTAACTAGAGTTCCTCCAATTTTGGAGGAGGTTGTTGGGGGACATTGGGAAAATCTTGTTTCTGTCATAACTCCCTCATTAGTGAATGAAATTGGGTGAAATTCTAGTCATTTTTGGGTCTCTTCGACATTATAAAGTGTTTTGCATAGGTTTTAGGTCGAACGGGGGTCATATTCAATAGTTTTTTCTTCGAAAAATATGAAGGGGCCATTAGAGCCACCATCACGCCAAATTAGTTTAAGGCCTAGCCAGGGGAGCTAGATTCCTTTTCCAGAGTTCCAATAGTCTAAATTGGATAATTCTGATATTATGAATCTGATGAGATGGTTTTTAGAGCTTATAGAGAAAGTTTGAGGGCCAAAAATATTTAGTAAAGTTCCAGGGGCCATTAGTACCATCGTTTGCCAGAAGTAGTGCAGGGCTTAGCCAGAGCTGCTTGAGACCATATGAAGTGAACCAGTGGTCATTATTAACTGAAAAAATATTATAAATCTAAAAAAAGAGGTTTTAGAAAGTTTCAAATACTTCTAGAGGTCAAAAACTCAGCAGAGAAGTTTCCATTGACCCTAGTGCCATGGGGTGCCGATAGGTGATTGAGGCGAAACCGGAGCATCCGGAGGCCATGTTTGATGAATGAAAAGTCTATATTGACTATTTCAGACATTTTGGAACCAATGGAAGTGGTTTCAAAACATTTTGAGAACTTCTAGAGCTCAAGAAGTTGATGTGAAGTTTTGGGTAGCCTTGGCCAGATCATGGAGGATAGCCTATTTTGGGGATGCAATGCTTGATTTGAGCAATTTATCAGTTGATATTTGGTTTTTGATGTGTGTTTGATACATCAGGATTTTTTTTAGTGATAGAAATATAATTCTGAGGGAGTTTATGCCATTTAGAAGCTCAGAGTAGCTTAGTGCACCGATAAAAGGAATCATGTCAATAAAAGCCTAAAGTTGTTTGCAGATTTTGGACAACCATTAGAGTGATATTGATGGTCTTTTCAGTCCTTTGGATCATTTTTGTATTCATTGGAGTTAAGTATTTACCTGTAAAAAAGCTTACCATAATCCCAAAGAGCCGAGTCAGGATGACCAATCTCAAAGGAGACATAGCCCACGAGATTCGGGTGAACTCATAGATTAAGTTTGTTGTTGTGTTTAAATTTTTATTTGTTGCATTATGTTGCTGTTATACATGTCAAATTTCAGCAAGAAAAAATGAACTTAAGACACATAAACAATAAAAATTCATACACCACTTTCAAGTAAATAATTCCGCAAAATTGTCAAGTACAAGCTAGATCATTTAATTTAAACTGAGTGGTAGGTTCTTGAAATACATTCAATTTATCCAAACCATTTTTAGATCAAGAGACTGAATATTTGGAAGAGAACCATGTAAATCTAATAGGTTCTGAAAATGAGGGTGATGTTTTTCTCACAAAAGAAGAACAGGGTCTATTTTCCTCAAACCAAACTGATAGAACAGATGAGGATTCTGAAGAGTACAAATTAGGGTTTGAAAATTCCATCATGTAAGTCCATAGGTAGTATGAACTTAGGATTAAGAAAAACCAAGATGCCTCCAAGAAGAATAAACTAGAAACTGATGTTAGGAATACCCCTGAAAACACTCCTAAGAGGACAACAGAAAACACAAGCACCATGGGTAAGAAATATGACCAAAACAAAGACAAAACTAACCAACATTATGGTGACCCAAGCTACCCTAGTAAATCAACAAGTGGCCCTGAAAAAAATATTTTGACTAAGGTTCCAAGTCAGAATCATCTAACTAAAATTGCATAAAATAACATGGCTGATAGGAATGATGTAAATATCCCAAAAACACCAACACCTTTCAGTTTTGAGGGAGATATTTCTAAGATAAAAATAACCATACCTCTTACTGAACTGGTAACTCAAGATGTGTATAGGTCCCAAGTTTTGAAAGTTTTGAACATAGGAAATGATACCGACACTCTAAAGTTGACTAATGACAAGTCTGAACTATTGTTTGGACTTGAGGTAGAGGGATAATACCAAGAAGGAGTTGTACCTCCCTTATTTTTTAGCTTAAACATACATGAAAAAATCTTACAAAATGCCATGCTATACTTTGGTGCCTCACACAACCTCATGCTAATAGTAGTGATGGAAATATTAGGCCTCAAAATAACCAAACCTTACAAAGACTTGTACTCTTTCGATTCTAGTAGAGTCAAATGCTTAGGTCTAATCAATGATCTGTGTGTCAATCTGTAATAAATACCTACCAAGACCCTAGTCATGGACATAGTAGTTGCTGACATTCCCCTGAAGTATGGCATGCTTTTATCTAGATCACGGGGAGCCAAACTTCAAGAGAACCTCCAAATGGACATGTCATATGCTACCATCCCGGTCATTAACCAAACAAGGATATTGTATCGAGAATGTCACATGAAATACATGGTAAGCAGCTAAGATAGGCCAAACAACACCCCTCTCTATTCCATCCATTCAGAACTTGACTCATTTATCTTGTACAATGAAGATGCCATTAATGAACAAATAAATGAAAATGAGAAGGATCTAGGCCTACCAAAATAGTCAAACCAAACACAAACTGAAGAACATGACAACCAAAACTCTATCAACCCTGAACAACAACATAATGTTGAATCTGAACTTGAAACACTTTGGAACATGAGCTTTGATGGATCTTGTGGCAAAGCTGGTTCAGGAGCTGGTGTTTGGATACACAACATAAATAAATGTCACTCCTACAAACTAGACTTTCCATGCACTAACAATATTGCAGAGTATGAGGCTATTCTCCTAGGATTACACTTGTTGAGAAATATAGGAGCCAAGAATATTTATGTTCAAGGAGATTCTAAGATGATCATTAGGAAGATCAAAGGAGAGTACTCGTCCAAAAATCCTAGGCTAAGAGAATATATGAATGCTACCTTAGACCTCCTCAAAAATTTTGAGAAGTATGAGATTACCTCCATCCCTAGAGTGCAAAACACCCTTGCTAATGAAATTTCCTTCATTGCCAACACTTGCCAAATACCTCATACCAATGAAAAATACATAGTAGAAGTCAAGTGCAGACCAACAGTCCCATATAACATAGATTATTGGGAAGTATTTGAAAATGACAAAAAAAATGAAGACTTCTTTCAGCCCAAAACTAATTTTGAAATGTCAAAATCAGACTTAATCCATCAAGAAGTTTGTTTTGATGAAGAGAAACCCTAAAAAAAAGGTTGCCTTGTACTGCTAACATAAATCTGCAAGAACATCGTCTTGAGGCAGAATTAGTTGAAGATTTAGATAAAAAAGACCTTGATGAATTGCAATGCAAAGATAACTCATTACCAAGAGGTCTTACCCCATTAGAAGAGTTGTTTGACTTCAATGATTTTGCTAGGAAACCAAAAATGGAAACCACCGAGCCTGATGTAGAAGAACGCAACATACGTAGCATAGAAGAACCCAAAATGATCAAGATTTCCAAACTCTGCCACCTCACATAAAACAGAAATACATAGTGTTTTTCAAATAGTTTAAAGATATTTTTGAATGGGTTTATGAGGACTTGAAGTCCTATGACACAAGCATTATTCAACATAAGGTTCCTCTCAAGGAAAATCAGAAACCTTTCAAGAAAAAATTGAGAAGAATAAACCCCGTCCTATTACCTGTAGTTGAGAAAGAAATAAAAAATATGTATGATGTTGGGATCATAGTCCCACTAAGGTACTCTGAATTGGTTTCAAACCTTGTGTCAGTTAGGAAGAAAAGAAGGGAGATTAGGCTATGCATATACTTTAGAAACTTAAACAAAGCCTTCCTCAAGGACAAATACCCTTTACCCAAGACAGATCATATACTACAAAGGGTGGTAGGATCTAAAAGAATATCATTGCTTGATGGCTTTTCAGGTTACAATCAAATACTAGTACTTCCAAGTGATTAGCACAAAACTACCTTCACAACACCTTGGGGCACATTCATGTATGTCAAAATTCCTTTTGGGTTGATGAATGCAGGGGCCACTTTCCAAAGAGACATGGACATATATTTTTCCGATGACATAGGCTACTTCATAGTCATATACCTTGATGACATTACTGTCTATTCTAAAACTGATGAAGAATACCTAGTCTATTTGAGAAAGGTCTTTGAAAAGTGTAGGAAGTATGGTCTATCTTTGAATCCTAAAAAAACACGGTTTGGTCTTCAAGGAGGAAAAATCTTAGGCCACATCATTTCTGAAGAAGGGATAAAGATAGACCCCAAAAGGATTGAAGGCATATTACAGATCAACCACCCTAGGAACATTAAAGAGTTGCAATCTTTCATTCAAAAGATCAACTTACTAAGAAGGTTCATACCAAAACTTGCAGAACTCCTAAGAAACATCACAAACATGCTGAATAGAGAAGTAGGATTCAAGTGGACCACGGAAACCAAAAAATCCTTTGAACTGGTAAAACGAGCACTTATCCAAACACCAGTTCTAATCAGCCCCGACTTTACCAAAGATTTCTTCATTTTCTCCTTTGCATCAAAACACAATATAGCTGCAGTATTGCTTCAAAAGAAAATGATGGGAAAAGAAAAACCAATAGCTTTCTTCAACAAGGAATTGAGGGATGCACCTCTAAAGTATAACATCATGGAGAAACAAGCCTTTGCCTTGATCAAGGCATTGAAAGACTTTAGAGTTTACATTTTTCACTCCCATATCATTTCCTTTGTTCCACATACAATTGTTAAAGAAATCCTAAATTAGGACCCTGATGGTAAAAGGGGTAAGTGTATTGCTATTATCTTAGAATATGATTTAGAAATCAGGCCCACTAAACTGATTAAAGGACAAGGACTTGAAAAAATCATGGCTGAATCAAATTTTCAAGCTTTAGACACAAACATGTTACATTTTTTGGATGAACAAGAGGAACTGGAAACTCCACCCATTGAAGAAGCATTCCTAAACTAACTATGGTATGCTGACATATTGTATGTACTTATTAATCCAAATGATCCTCCTGCTTTGTCCAAAACAAAAGCTAGATTCTTGTAACAAAACGCTTTGAATTTCTGAATTTTAGATAGAGCTTTGTATTGGAAAAATTATGTTGGTATCTTGCTAAAATGTTTTCTTGAAGATTATGTTGTTAGAATCATGCATGAGTTGCATGAGGGAGAGTGTGGAGGTCATCTCTTCTATAAAACCACTGCCAAAAAAATCCTTAGAGCTAGTTACTATTGGCCCACCCTTTTCCCTCATACCCACAAGCTAGTGATGACATGTCATAAATGCCAAATATTTTATGGCAAGAGAAAACTTCTAACCTTGTATTTACATCCTATTAGTGTTGAAGCTCCTTTTCAACAATGGGTTTGGATTTCATTGGAGAAATCCACCATACCTCATCTGGCCAACATAAGTGAATCCTCACTTCTATGGACTATTTCACTAAGTGGATAGAAGCCATCCCTTCTACTAATGCCACTGACTTAGTCATCATCAAATTCCTTGAAACCAACATCTTGTCCCGGTTGTGCTTGTGTTTTCCATATATTTATGTGTTTCATTTCTCTATAATATATAATTTTCTAACACTATTCTATCATTTTTCCATATGATGGTTACCCTGTCACTCCTAGAGGACTCGATATAGGCTTGTGTCATTCATCTCCATCATTTTTCCTACATATTACCTCATCACTCTGTTTTTCCCCTTGCCCATAACTCCACTTTCCATCTAGGGTTACCTAAAGCCTATTCCTTCCCATGTTTACCAGGTACCTCAAGCATTGATGGTCTCAAAACTATCCCTGTAGGTTTTTTAGATAAATCAAGTACATTGGACTTTGGATCTTCAATACATCACTTTGTCAATACTCTGTTTTTACACTTGAAGCCTCCAAGCCTATTTTCAGTCAAGATCATGGTCAAAGGACCCTCCCACTAGGTATTTAGGGTTTCACAGGTTGTAAAGTCATCATTGATGTTTTAAACACTGCCTTTCCAGTGCTAGAAGCTGGCTTAGATATAATAGAATATTAACACATGGTTATTCAAAGAAGATCTAAAAGTCTCCAAAGAATACTTCTTTGTCAAAATCAAGTTCCGCAAAACGTAATTATAGCTTGGCACTTCTGCAGGAGTGTTAAGAGCCCCATCAGCAGAAGAAACTGATAAGGTAAATGGTATGTTCCTAAAGGAAGACATTTTGCAACAAGGAAGACAGGAAGGCACTTGTTCTTGTAGAGAATAAGGTTGTTTGAGCTTGAAGGTCCAACAGTGTGCCAAGCGGTGATCCAATGCAGCAAAATACCATGGAGGAGGTACACCACAAACCAAACATGAAGAGAATTTTTTTAGAGATTATTAATCAAAAAAGGAAAAGGTGAGGTGAACTAGATAAAAACGAATGAACTTGAAACGGATATAGAGAACTTAGAATACAACACTGATAATTGTTTTCAAGCATTCCAGACACCTAGGGTTTTGAGAAGATGGTCAAAGGAGGTGAAGTGGAGAGGTAAACTCCATGATGACAACAAGGGGATTCTGATGATGTCACTCTTGTAAATATTCCAAACTTGTCCAAAGGAGTTTGTCATGCCAAGAATGATCAAAATATAGTTTGAGCCTCCATGGTGTAGGAAAAGGAAGATTTAGAAGCTACCAGTGTGTGTAAACATCCCAAAGTTTCCAAGGTAAAATGTCTCACTGCCTCAAAGAGAAAGGATGTAAAGAAGATCAGTGAGAAAGGGAAAATCATTGTGTTCAAGTCACCTACACTCTAAAGTGTCAAAAAGGGTAAAACATGATCATAATTTCATAATGCAAGCAAGAGAGGGTTTTGGAGGTATTGATATGTGAAATACTCCTAGATATGTTTTAATGTGCTTGTCATGACAAAATGAGCAAATTGGAAAGCCAAATTCACCTTTTTATTAGACTTGCATACAAACAGTGTAAGGTTGTTAGTGAGAAAATGTGAGAAAGAAAAGTTGAATATTATAATGAAAAACACATAAAGCTTTGAAGATGCCACTATGTCCAACCCTCTCTAAAATTATCAAAAGTAAATTTATCATGCTCCAATGAGTAAGAGAAAACTAAGTCAGTATTTTAAGGCTCCTATAAATCAGAAGTGACAAGAGAAGGTAAAGATCATGATTTGAATTCCATGGTGCAGGTCAAGAAGATTTTAGAAGGTGTTGTTGTGTGTTTGAATTCCAAAGGGCCAAAGTGAAGCTGTCAACTCAAGGAGAAAAAGGAAAAGGCCACTTCAATGTTTTTTTCACCTACAAATATAGATCAAGAAATATCAGTGAAAAGGAAAAGGGATTAAAAACATTAGGAAAGTGGGTTTGCAGAGATTAAATTTAATTTCCTAGACTATAAAAGGTCACTTTGTTCTTCATTTAGCTCATTGTTCAGTTGCCAATATCAAGAGTAGTCAAGAAGAGAAAGACTTGTGAATTTTCTAGGAAAAATTAGACAAGTTTTCCCAGCGCTACGCGTTCAAGTCAGCACTTCACACCTGGCAGTTTTGCCTGTGCATTTTCTCAAAGTGTTGCGTGCCTAGAGACAGGAAATTCATGCTTGGCAGAATGCTACACGTTTTCTCGATACACTCGACAGGCCCGGAAAAAGACCTTTGGCATTGCGCGCCTGGCATAAGGTGTTGAGAATGCAACAAGATGACAGAGCTTAGTGGAAAGAAGTCGCCTTCACTAAGTCGGCCCACAGGCTATTTTTGGCGCAAAGTCTATTTTTAGACTATGTCTATTTTTAGACATGTCGATCATGATTCTATGAGTTGCAGGATGCTATTTGTGGAGGGATGGTAAAGTTGGAAAAATAGATGGTATTCTATTTTTAGACATACTGGGCGGAATCTATTTTTAGATTGCCAGTCTAAAAATAGATATGTCGAATAGTATTAGCTCTTAATAATATTTGGACTATAAACATTATCTTATCCTCTTGGAGCACTTCAATTTGATGCCTGGATGTGGCACATGCAGCTGAAAGAAGGAATTACATTATTCCTAGGGTCTAAGTGGAGCTATTGCATGATGAATTCAGTTAGAACTCATGTGAGTGAGTTTGGTGGAGTTGATTGAGGAGTTGATGGAGTTGTGTTCAGTTTGACTTAGTTGAACTAGTTGTATTTAGTCTAACTGATTAATACACTAGTGATGAGTGGTGTGAATTAATTATTAATGAATTCACTAATTATTAACTCATAAATCAACTAATGAACACATCAGTTAACTTCAGTGCATGGACAGTTTCAGTGGAGATCAGTGATGGAGGTAGGTGAAAGAGCAGGTTGACTATCAGTTGTGACTATACTGGTGCATGAGATTTGCACACACATTGATGGAGAAGCCAATGAGAATTGCGCAGTACATACTAGTGGGATTTGAACCTTGATCTAATAATTATCCATATTGGATTGCGCAGTAGAGGCTGGCTAACAGGTGGAGGAGATTTGAGCATGTGACTTGCTTGATCTGAGCTTGTGTAGTGTGTAGCATGTGAGATAGTGCTGAGAGCTTGTGAGGGGCTTTGTGCTATGTATTGTTACATGAAATCTATCATTATAATATACAGATATTTGGGGGTTTTTGGCTTTAAGCTTTCCCATCACATACTGTGTTTATATGTGTGATTGATTATGTGGTTTTAATGTGCGCATGCGATTGTTTGTAATTCCGCAAATTGATGATCAATAGTAGAAGAGGTTATGTATTATGCATGAAGCTCAAATAGTGTGTGATCAGGATAATCTCGGTGAATAAGTTATCTATTATTCAAATTTATACATGGTATCGAAGCGATATTGATCATTGGAGCAATTGCAGAACATTGAAGCGGTTGAGTTTTGTGCTGGTGGAATTCGAATTTGCAGCAGTGTTTTCTTGGTGTCGAAGTTGAGATGTATTTCAACGGATTGCGATTGGAGTATGCCACTGAGGGCAGCTCGAATTATATTTCATGGAAGGACAGGATGGAGGCAGTGTTATATTACAATGGGTTGAAGGAGTTCATAGATGCTGAAGTCCCAAAGCCTACTTCTAGCGATGCTGCCGTAATTGAGGCTTGGCAAAAGAAGACAACACAGTGTCGAAGGATTCTATTGGAGGGCGTGAAGGATCACACAGTGTCCAGCCTGCATGGTAAGGCTTCTCCATTCTTGATGTGGAAAGCCTTGAAAGATTTATTTCAAAGCAAGAGCGACCAGAGGAAGTTGGCGCTCAAGGATAAACTCAGAAACATAAATATGGAGAAAGGAGACAGTATGCCCAAGTACCTCACGAAGTTCATCCATTGCAGGGATGAGCTGGGAAGTGTGGGGGTGACTGTAGATGACGAGGACTTGGTGAGCTTGGCTCTCCTTGGGCTTCCGAAGAGTTGGCATTCCTATCAGGACTCTGTCAATGGTCGGGAGAAATTGCCAGGATGGGAGCGACTTTGGTCGAATCTTGTGCAAGAGGAGATAAGGTGAAGTACCAGGGACGGATCTTCATCAGAGGAATCTGATGAAGAGAATTGCGCTTTGGCTGCCAAAGCAAAGAAGGGGAAGAGCAAGAAAGCTTCTCATTCCGGTGCGAAAGGCAAGAAGCAGGACATTTCGAAGGTGAAGTGCTTTCACTGTCACCAACACGGACATTATGCCACAAATTGTCCGCAGAAGAAGAAAAATAAGCAGGCTGCTGGATCTGCAGCTGGAGAGGCCTTAACCTCGTAGTTTGAGCTATATTTTTCGCTGATCGCATGCTTGGTGTCAAGTGTGGCGGGATCAGTGTGGTTTCTTGACAGTGGTGCGTCTTTTCACATGACAAGAGATCGAGATTTGTTTACTGATCTGGATGAGAAAGATCTTGGAGTGCACATCGAGATGGGCGATGATGGTAGATACAGTGCGACTGGTATCGATACCATTTCCTTTGAGAGGGAGTTTGGTAAACCCTTTAGATTGAAGGAAGTGATGCATGTTCCATGATTGAAGAAGAATCTTATCTCTGTGGCGATGTTAGAAGACAAGTGATATGATGTTGTCTTTAGCGAGGGAAAGGCTTTCCTGCGCAATAAGGCAACTAATGAGACCCGGAGGATAGGGGTTCGAGTTAAGAACCTTTATCAATTGTAGGTAGATGGCTGCGCAGCAATGGCATGCAAGGCAGAAGGAGTGGTGAGCCGAGATGATGGCGAGTTGTGGCACCGAAGATTAGGCCACCTTCACCATGGAGCTTTGAAGACACTGCAGCAGATTTCTACTGGGCTTCCTAAAGGCACTCTTCCGCAGTTAGATCAGTGCAAGAGGTGTACCCTGGGAAAATTTGTGAAAGCCACCTTTCACAAGAAGGATAATCGTGCCACGACGATCCTTGAGAGAATTCACACAGACGTGTGTGGACCTTTCTCTGTAGCTTCGATAGCAAATCACAGGTACTATGTGATCTTTATTGATGATTTTTCTCAGACATGCTGGATCTTCTTCATGCAGAAGAAGAGAGAGACATACTTAAAGTTCTGTGAGTTCAAGGCGCTGGTGGAGAAAGAATCATGGAAGCAGGTGAAGGCTCTTAGGAACGACAATGGTGGTGAATTCATCTCTGGAGAATTCAAAGACTTTTGCAGCACAGAAGGAATTCGAAGAGAGCTCATAGCACCTCATAACCCATAGCAGAACGGGGTTGCTGAGCGGAAGAACAAAACGATTGTGGGTGCTGCACGGGTGATGTTGCATGATCAGGGCCTACCCATTCACTTGTGGGCTGAGGCATGCAATATTGTAGTATATGTGCAGAACCGTTGTCCTCACAGGATACTTGGCATGAGTACACCCGACGAGGCGTTTTCTGGTAAGAGGCCTGATATTTCCCATTCGAGGATTTTTGGTTCACCTGTTTACATTCATGTGACAAAGGATGCCAGGAAGAAGCTGGAGCCGACTGCGGAGGTTGGGATATTTGTGGGGTACACTGATACGCCCCACAACTATCGTGTGTATTTTCCAGACAGTCTCAAGACTGTTGTGCGACGGGATATCAAATTTCATGAGGAGAAAGCCATGAAGTGTTCGCTTGAGAGGGAGCCACACTTGCATGCGGATGAGGAGCTATTAGTTCCTAAGGATGAGTCTCAGGATGTGGATCAGCCACAAGATGAGGTTCATGGAGTGGAAGAGACCACTCATGCAGCGCCAACCATCAAAGGGTGGAAGCACACTATAGAAGTTGAGCGACTGGCTCAAGATGCAGAGAAGGGTGTAGGAGAACCTACATCACAGCGCAGATAGAGACAGTCACCTGACCGGTATATTGGATACATGGCTCTTGTGAGAAAGTGTATCATGACAGAGCCATCCTCTTTCGAGGAAGTTGTGGAGGACCCCACATGGGTAGATTCCATGGTGGAAGAGTATGATTCGATTGTCAGAAACAGTGCATGGGAGATTGTCCCGAGACCGCAGGGGAAATCAGTGGTGGGTTCGAGATGGATCTACAAAGTGAAGCAGGTAGGCGCGGGAGTGTGGAGAAGTACAAGGCAAGATTTGTTGCCCGAGGCTTTTCACGGATAGGGGATCGATTATGAGGAGACCTTTGCACCTATCTCAAGGTATTCTTCCATACGGACGATCCTAGCTCTCTCGAGCGTAGATGGGGTGGCACGACCATTAGATGGATGTGAAGGCCCGCATTCTCTCAATGGAGTCCATTGAAGAGGTGTACATAGGCGGGCAACCCGAAGAGTTTCGTGCTACCGACAGCGAGTCGCATGTGAGATAGGCTCAAGGAAGACGTTGTATGGGTTGAAACAAGCACCTCGTGCTTGGTACACACGGATAGACAATTATTTCACAGGACTTGGATTCTCCAAGAGTGAGGCGGATTCGAACCTATACCAGATTGTGGTGGAGGGTAAGTTGCTTATCACTGTAATTTATGTAGATGATTTGATTTTGATAGGTGATGAGCTATTGATACACTCATGAAAGGATGATCTTGAAAAAGAGTTTGAGTTGAAGGACTTGGGCCTCCTCCATTATTTCCTGGGATTGAAAATTTGGCAGCGCAGTGATGGACTGTTTGTTTCTCAAGGCAAGTATGCCCGGGAGATATTGGAGAATTTCAACATGCATGGCTGCAAGCCTGTTGATACTCCTCTTCTTGGTGGTTGGAGGAAGGAGATGCTACTTACGGCGAGAGGGTAGTGGATGCCATTGTTTATCGACGAGTTGGTGGGGTCGCTTATGTGTCTGGTGAATAATAGGCACATTGTGTGCTATGCGATTGTTCGGCTTTCACAAGCTATGGTTAAGCCTACCAAGCTCTTCTGGAAGGTGGGCAAGCATGTATTGTGTTATCTCAGAGGCACATCGGGATATGGATTGTGGTACAGACAGGAGGATGAGGTGAGGCTATGTGGCTTCATGGATGCAGATTGGGCAGGGAGCCCAATGGACAGAAAGAGCACATCTAGAGGGATTTTCAGTATCAGGTCAACAACATTTTCTTGGTACAGCAGGAAACAGAGATCCGTGGCACTCATTTCAGCAGAGGCCGATTATATGGTAGCGATTTTGGCTGCATGCGAGGCTATATGGATGAGGAAGATCCTGGTCGGGTTGTTCGGTTCATACTTGGAGCCTACTGTGATTTATTGTGATAACCATAGTTGCATCAAACTCTCAGCTAATCCAGTATTTCATGATAGATCCAAACACGTTGACATCCGGTATCATCATATCATATATTGTGTGCAGCATAGGATCATGTTACTTTCATACATTCCTACAGAGGATCAGGATGTTGATATCTTGACGAAGGCGCTCACCAGGAGCAAATTCGAATACCACAGGGACAGGATAGGGGCTGCAGATAATCCATATCTTGTTGAGAGGGAGTGTTGAGAATGCAACAAGATGACAGAGCTTAGTGGAAAGAAGTCGCCTTCACTAAGTGGGCCCGCAGGCTATTTTTGGCACAAAGTCTATTTTTAGACTATGTCTATTTTTAGACATGTCGATCATGATTCTATGAGTTGCAGGATGCTATTTGTGGAGGGATGGTTAAGTTGGAAAAATATATGGACTTCTATTTTTAGACATACTGGGTGGAATCTATTTTTAGATTGCCAGTCTAAAAATAGATATGTCGAATATTATTAGCTCTTAATAATATTTGGACTATAAACATTATCATATCCTCTTGGAGCACTTCAGTTTGATGTCTGGATGTGGCACATGCAGCTGACAGAAGGAATTACATTATTCCTAGGGTCTAAGTGGAGCTATTGCATGATGAATTCAGTTAGAACTCATGTGAGTGAGTTTGGTGGAGTTGATTGAAGAGTTGATGGAGTTGTGTTCAGTTTGACTTAGTTGAACTAGTTGTATTTAGTCTAACTGATTAATACACTAGTGATGAGTGGTGTGAATTAATTATTAATCAATTCACTAATTATTAACTCATAAATCAACTAATGAACACATCATTTAACTTCAGTGCATGGACAGTTTCAGTGGAGATCAGTGATGGAGGTAGGTGAAAGAGCAAGTTGACTATCAGTTGTGACTATACTGGTGCATGAGATTTGCACACACATTGATGGAGAAGCCAATGAGAATTGCATAGTACATATTGGTGGTATATGAACCTTGATCTAATGATTATCCATATTGGATTGCACAGTAGAGGCTGGCTAACAGGTGGAGGAGATTTGAGCATGTGACTTGCTTGATCTGAGCTTGTGTAGTGTGTAGCATGTGAGATAGTGCTGAGAGCTTGTGAGGGGATTTGTGCTATGTATTGTTACATGAACTCTATCATTATAATATACAGATAGTTGGGGGTTTTCAGCTTTAAGCTTTCCCATTACATACTGTGTTTATATCTGTGATTGGTTATGCGGTTTTAATGTGCGCATGCGATTGTTTATAATTCCGCAAATTGATGATCAATAGTAGAAGAGGTTATGTATTATGCATGAAGCTCAAATAGTGTGTGATCAGGATAATCTCGGTGAATAAGTTATCTATTATTCAAATTTCTACATAATGACATGCACCTTTTCCCGACTGACTCCTCGTTCACCTGGGCACTGCGTGCTTGGCCAGGAGGGCCTCCTACACAGTGCATACACTCAACTCAACTCCAAACATTTTCAAGCTTCCACCAAGGGTTTTTCAAGCAAAAAAATAAATGGTAAGTGGATGCCCTACCTTCCTCTCCAAGCATTTTGATGGTTTGCAAACTAAAGGAATGGAACCCTGAGGAAAAAAAACTAATTTTGAACTTAAAACCACTGTGTAAATACTCCTTCATCTACCTACAAAAGAATACTAGTGATAAATAGGGGATTACATTATTGGAGGTTGCCCATTCACCTAGGGCTATGCTTACACTCACTCCATTCACAAAATCAATCCCTTGCATTACCAAAAGATTGACACATTCATTGCCTTCCTTCATATTCATTTGCTAACAGTGCTAGGTTTTTCAAAGGAAAAATTGTTAAAATTTCAAGGGAAGGTGACAGTGATAGTGGTGAGGTAGGTCAAATACCAAGGAGGCATCAACATAAAGGTGTAAAAATCAATAGGTTTGAACCCCTCAACACATTAGGGCTGATGGCCTCTCTCATGACTGTTTCATGTTTCCAGAATGTGGGATGTTTTGATTTTTGTGAAAGGATACAATAGGTGCAAAATCACCCTGAGCTAACTAGGCTCTTCATACTTAACTTGCATGAGAAACAAGTTGACCTTGCAGAAGTAAAATTTGAGTTGTCTTCTGATGTTATTTCCAATGCCACTAGGATACCTAGTATAGGGGAGAAATGGTTCAAACAGGCCAATCTTGACATGAGCTACTATGAACCCTTCCTAAAGCCCAGATACAAATACAACTGCGAATTCATTTTTCCTTTCTCACATTTTCTAGAGAGATATGCACCTTTGATGAGAATTATCATGAAATATTTTACATGTGAGGGAAGGTTCTCTAGGCTCTACTCTTATCACATTAGGCTACTCATGCACTTTACTAGGGTTAGGATGCTTCACCTACCCTATTACCTCTACAGAAACACTGACAAGATGTCCTATATTGTCTAGAAGAGAGATTTCCCTTAGGAAATGCAAATCTTATTTCATCACTCTTTGATTAAGATGGTTGTGTTGCGCCAATTACAACAGAAGGGCATTCCATGCGAGGTTTTCATTACCCATGAAGTGTTCACCAATCCACAAGCCCATCCTTAGCAAAATGTGTCTTCATCATCTTATCCTCCTATCCTTACTCCTCCATCATCCTCTACTGAACATGTTTCACCATCTGCACATATCCCTTGACCTCAAGGCAACCCTCCTTCATCACTCTCTCACAATGCATCAGACAATGAAGGAAGTGACAATGAGCGGTCAAATGAAAATTAGGGAGAGGGTAATGATGAATCAAGTAATGATGAAGAAGAAAACATTAAAGAAGAGGGTAGTGAGGATGATGAAAATAAGGCCGATGACAGTAAGGAGGATATCAACAGTGAGGCAGAGCTCAATGATAAGCCAGAGACCATGGAAAAAGAAGGCAATGATGATGATGGAGATGATGATAGCATTGGAATAAAGGGCCAAGATGACAATGATGCAGATAATTATGAAACACAAAGCAGTGCAGATGAGGAAAAGGAGGCAGATGTCAATCAGGAACAAAATGATGACAGTGAAAATAGTGAGAATGCAGAAGGTTGTGCAGAAAATAGTGAGGAAGCAGAAGACAGTGAAGAAGATAATTAAGAGGTTGATAGTGGTGATGAAGGCAGTGTTGAAATCAGTGAGGAAGAATCAAATATTAAAGAGGGAAACGATGATGCAGAAACTAATGAAGCAGAAACCAAGGATGAAGCACCTAGCATTCAAGATAATGAAAATGAGGGTGATGTAAATGAGGCCAATATCAGTGAGAAAAAAGATGTCAGTGCAAGGGAAAGCAGTAAAGAAAAAATAAGTGATGTCAACATGGAGAATGTAAATGATGCAAAGAGCATTGAAGCAAAAGGAAATGACCATGTTGATAGTGATAATGACACCAAGGATATCAGTGATAAGGCAGAGAGCATGGAAATTGATGAGAGAAACCATGAAAGCAAGAATTATGATGATGGAAATAGGTCAGAAATCCATCAAATCAGTGGATCAAATGAGGGAAAAGATACAGAAAGCAAAAGTGATGATGAGAGCCATAAGTACAGTAAGGGTACCAATGATGATGAAGCAATTTATCAGCTTACCAAATTGAAGCAACAACAACAAATCTTACTTAGAGAATTAAATTTGTTACTGCTTCAAATTTACCTGCTCCAATCATAGTTCAAGCTGCTAATCAAATGGGTAAGCCACCTTCTCCTTCAGTGAAAATAGATGCTTCAGACTTAGTTATGATAGGTGATCGATCCATCTCTCATACTCCCCCATTTCTCTTAACCTATGAGATCTATAACAAAAATTTTCATAACTATTTAATAGACTCAGAGGCTTCTTCGAATATAATGCCAAAATTAGTTTGTACTAAATTGAAAATTACACCTCAGAGTTCTCCAGTTCATATAGTACAACTCGACAGAAATAGGGTAGAAGTCATAGGAGAATTAAATTATGTTTCCATCATATTGTCATCAAATCTCAAAGTTTTTCAAATAACTGATATTTTGGTGGCATACATTCCTGAATTTTATGGTTTAATTTTAAGTCATGACTTGTCTAAGAAAATCCGTGGCTATTTTTCAATGGACTAGTCACATATATGGTTACCACATAATGGAAAACCAAACCAAATTCGAGTTGACCATGAAAATTTTATGAAAAACATAGTGATTGATCTTGAAGAACTTAATGAGCCAGTATTATTCAATAAAAACATTATTGGAAACTACTCTGTAGAGTCATTTTTAGGAAACTTTAATGCTCAAACATCACCTTTCTTTGATAATTCAGTTGTATCTCAGATTTAGAATTTTTCCCAGCTATATAATTCTAGATGTATTAATTTTTTAGATAGAAAAATAGTTAATTCTTTGTTTTGGCCCCTTTATTTTGACGGTTCTAAATCTAAGGATGTTGCAGGTGTGGGTTTCATTTTAATAAACCCAGAAGACAAAAATAATATGTCAGCCTGCCGATTAGAATTTGATTGTACCAACATTGTAGCTGAGTATGAAGCATTAGTTCAAGGTTTATTAAAACCTATTGATCTGAATATTAGTCATCTAAAGGTTTTAGGAGATTCAGAAATCATAGTTAGGCAAGTGAGAGATACTATCCATTGTAATTCTGGACATTTAAAACATTATCATTCATTATTCCAAGAATTAATTACTCATTTCTTAGCCTTCAACATTTCTTCTATACCTAGAATACAGAATGCTAGTGCAAATTTACTCACTAATGTAGCTTCAAAATTAATCCCATCCCAAGAATTTAGTCCTCATAGATTTTCTATTGAATTGATTTTTAGACCACTTATTCCTAATAATATCACTAATTGGAGAGTATTCAATAATGAATCAGATATCAAATATTTTTTAACATCTGAAGAATCTTGCGATAATTAAATCATGGATGAAAACGAACATGACACTCAGATTAAGAAAGAATAGGATGAAAATCCTATTCCAAAATTTGTGGTCAAATTAGAAGACTTATATGATCTAAAGGATAGATTTAAAAGAGTAACTCGAAAGTACAAAGTTATACCTTAAGATTTGAGTTAGTTAATCTAGGAAGCGAAGAAAAACCTCAAAATATAAATCTAGGTCTTGGTCTATCTTCCAAAGAAATATTATCATTCATTAGATTTTTTAGGATGTACAAAAGTGTCTTTGCTTGGGATTATTCTGATCTTAAAACATACGATACTTCTATAATTCAACACATGATTCCTATGATCTCAGAGGAAAAACCCATACAACAGAAATTGAGAAAGATTCATCCAAACTTGGAAAATAAAATTAAAACTGAATTAAATAAACTTCTCAAGGCAAAAATCATCTTTCTAGTCAGACATTCAAAATGGGTATCAAATTTGGTACTTGTCAGGAATAATAATGGTGATATTAGAATTTGCATTGATTTTATAAATTTAAACAAAGCTTGTCAGAAGGACAATTTTCCACTACCAACCATGGAACAAGAATTGCAAAAAGTAGTTGGTTTTGAGCTTATGTCTTTTCTATATGGATTTTTAGGTTACAATCAGATTCTCATTCATCTAGATGAAAGATTGAAAACTACGTTCAAAACTAAGTGGGGAACTTATGCTTATCAGAAAATTCCTTTTGGATTAATTAATGCAGGTGCCACTTTCCAAAGAGCCATGGACATAGCTTTTACGGGACTCATAAATAAAACAGTAGTTATTTATTTAGATGACATTACTGTCTTCTCTGAACAGGAAACTCATCATGTGCATGACCTAAAGCAAGTCTTTGAATGATGTAAAAGGTATGGCATTTCATTAAATCCAAAGAAATCATTTCTTACTTTAGATGAAGGAAACATTTTAGGATTCATTGTGTCAAAAAATGGTATCTATATTGATCCTGAAAGAGTTGATGAAATTAAACGAATTGCTTTTACTCATAAAAAGAAAACCATGCAATCTTTCCTTGGGAAAATTAATTTGGTTAAGAGATTTGTCCCTGATTTTTCTCAAATAGTTTTACCGTTGCAAAACATGATTAAGAAAATTTTTGTCTTCAAATGGGGACATAATGAAAGAGAAACATTTGAATTGATTAAGCAGACAATTGTCAATGCTCCATTCCTGACCACCCCCAATTTTCTTAATCCATTTACGTTATACAATTTTTCATCAGATACATCATATGCAGCTATTTTAACACAGTTGAATGACCAAGAAATAGAAGTTGTTGGGGTTCTAGTGTTTTGGCCAGATTGGCAAGACCAAAATACCGGACAACATCAAAACCACTTTGGGGCCCTTGGATCTAGCCCTCCTGGACCCGGATGTTGGGAAAAATACTGAGAGGGGGGGGGGGGGTGAATCAGTATTTACTGCATATTCTAAAATTTCACTTCTTCTTGCTTCTAAAACCCATACGCTACTTTCTTGAAACAGATTCGCGTATATACGTGGATACCCTTTATGAAAGTCGTGTATACACAGAGATCTAATTATCCCATTAATTCTTCACATATATTATTCCATCATTCATTCATCAGATGTTAAATAAACAGTAAACATGAGCAGTAAGAACAGAATGAACCATCACATATAAGCATCACACATGAACACCAGGATTTTAGGTGGAAACCCAAGTCGGGAGAAAACCACCGCTATGAGTTGCTCGACCCTCAACCTTTTATTATAGAAAACATCTTACAACATATGTCTTCGAGGTGCGAGACTCCTACCGGCCACGCGAGCACCCTGGCAGCTGGTTTACCCGGCCTCTCTGGAAGGGGCTCCAACCCCGACTTCCGTTTACCAGCACTCACCGGAAGAGAGCGCTACGACCCCACGATCCGTTTACCCGACCTAACACGGAGAGCTACAACCCCCTGACTGAAGGCTACAACCCTCAGCACCTCTATGGACCACGTTTCATCAATTTTCACACTGGATCCAAAGCTTCCTTTAGGAAACCACTTGCAGGGCACGTTTCATCATATTTTCAGACTGGACCCATTCCACACATTTAAGCTCAATAATACATCAAAACTGATGCTTATCAATTCAGACAACCCAGAACTGTAGAATACAGATAGCGACAACCGGCCAGACGGATCAGATATTTCATACCCCTTGCTTCGGCAAACCCTAGTTTGCATACGCGCTTTCCCTTCACTGATGTCGCGTATATACGCGCTTCCGTCCACACAAACCAGCGTATACCTCAGTGTATATTTTATTGCGCATACGCGCTTTTACTTCAGAGAAGCTGCTATATACGCGCTTCCTCTGCGACAAACAAGCGTATGGTTCTTCAGACATTTAGGTCATTGCAATTCTTCAGAACAGATACATCACATAGATTTTTACCCTTTACTTCAGACATATGTTCGCCTCATCTCAGATCTAATCATTCCATAAACGGATCTAGCAAATACAAGTACATTTCAGATCTAGATCCCCTTCTTCATCATTGGTGCATCATACATTCAGATCTATCATTCAACTGTAACCCTTTCCATTCAGATATCCTTCAGAGAGAAGTATTCATTCAAGCTCAGACATCTTGCACCCACACTCATGATTGCCTGACTGAATTTCTTCTCTTTATATAGGTTTACCCTTTTCAATACCATGAGACCAAAACCACATTACATCCGATGGTATTCCTGGACGGGGTCAATTAGGCGGAACATTACCCAATACAATGGGTCAATACCATGGTGATTACCCCTGGTTTTGCACTTTTAGAGTGCTCTTGCCCATACGCGACTTGGAACGTTCTTTTCCGCGTGCATACACGACTTCCCCTAGACAGATCCGCGTATACCTAGAGACATACTCTTTTCATCAAGATTGAGCACATGCTGACTTCTTTTCTTCACTGCCTTCTGTACACACTGTAGATACATCATATTTAGCTCATCAAGAACATATTCTATCAAGCACAATTTCATCAAGTAAGTTTCCATCATCTTCATCAAGTGGGTTGCCATTCAAGGACAACTCTCAACATAATATCACTAGAAAACATCATTTCATATCAAATTTACATCATTTACCAAGTCCATCAGATCAAGAATAACTTCATCAGGTGGATTGCCATCAAGGGCAACACATGTCAACAGTCGCATGTCTTCATCTTCATTCAGTGGGTTGCCATCAAGGACAACATTCTGCATCATATTTCCAACAATCTCCCCCTTTGGACTTGATGGCAACCACGATGGTGTTTGGTTACCACAACAGATAGGTATATTAAGAATATAATGACACCATGTCACTCTCCCCATTTTTGACACCATTCATTCTCTTCATTCAAACACCATGTCACTCTCCCCCTTTGACATCAACGGCAAAGGGCGAATCAAAAACCAACACACTCTCCCCCTTTTCTCCTCATGTAGAAGAAGCATTCTACAGATCTGATATATACTAAAGTGACCAAGCTCCCCCTGAGTTCATGCTGAATCTTCAAACATATTTTCCCATGAAGTACATAACTCTATGACTTTCCTACCACCAATGACTCATACTTACATCAAAGATCCATCCAAGTGGATTTACATATGAGACTCAACTACCCAACCAAGTGGGTTTACACATCTTGACTCAACTACCCAACCAAGTGGGTTTACAAAATTTGACTCAGCTACCCAACCAAGTGGGTTTACAAATTTGACAAGTCCTTACATGACTGAATATAACAATTTTACATCATGGGTCTCAACAAGACCTTTTCATAAAATTACAAATATGACCATTTATGACCAACACCATAAAGTCCTCAAGAAAGAGAACATATTTCACAACCATCATAATGCCAACAATGCATTATACTCAGCAAGGCTAATGCTCCCCCTGAATCTGTGCATCCAAGCATCCTTTCCATATGACTAAGGCTCCCCCTTAGTATGTGCATCCTGAACACTTTCACCAAAAAATCATCAAGGCATCTTTATCAAAACATTAGAAATAGAATTATGAGAACCCCAAGACACACCGAGGAGGATACCATCGTGTCGGAGATACCAAACAACCTTTGCAAGCTGTCTTTGAAGGCGACCCCAGCCGAGGGGTTGTCGGCGTCGGACATACGCGGTTTTGGGCATGAACTCGCGTATATACGCGGCTTGTGTTTTCGGGAAATCCGCGTATCCAATGCCATATTCTAAATTTATGCAGATTATTTCTTTTGAATGGCAGAGAACACTCCCAGGTTCTGTCTTAGATACTCGAACGCTTCCCTAGGAAGAGGTTTCGTAAAGATATCAGCAACTTGTTCTTTGGAGGGAACATACTCCAACTTCACCTTTTGTTCAAGCACTTGTTCACGTAAGAAGTGATACTTGATGGGAACGTGCTTGGTCTTCGAATGCATAACAGGATTCTTTGAAATACTGATGGCACTTGTATTGTCACACTTAATGGGGACAGGAGGTGTACATTTGATTTGAAAATATTGTAAGGTTTGCATCATCCAAAGGAGTTGAGTACAAAAAGATGCGGCAGCCACATATTTTGCTTCTGTTGTAGATAAGGCAATAGAATTTTGCTTTTTTTTGAACCAAGATACTAACCAGGGTCCCATATAGAATGCACCACCACTAGTGCTTTTCCGATCATCAACACTTCCAGCCCAATCTGCATCAGTGTAAGCATGAAGAGTAAGATCAGCATTCTTTGGATACCATAGACCAAAGTCTTGAGTTCCTTGTAGATATTTGAATATTCTTTTAACGGCACGAAGGTGAGACTCTTTTGGATTAGCTTGGAATCATCCAACAATCCCAACTACATGCATAATGTCCGCTCTAGTCCCAGTGAGATAAAGTAGGCTTCCTATCATTGATCTGTATTCTGGTTGATTCACTGCGGGAGAATCATCATGAGAACTGAGATTACATCCGGTTATCATTGGTGTACTTACAGGTTTGCATTCTTCCATGCCATACTTCTTCATAATTTGCTTAAGATATTTTTCTTGTGATAAGAATATACCATCTGTAGTTTCATGCACTTGCAAGCCAAGAAATAATGTTAGTTCTCCAAGTAAGGACATTTCAAATTCTTGCTGCATGACAGAAGAAAATTTCTGACTCATAGATTCTTCATTGCTCCCAAAAATGATATCATCAACATATACAACCACAATCAATAGTTTATCATTTTCAACTTTTGTGTATAAGTTGCTATCAGCAGACCCCTTTGAAAATCCTTGTTGATGAAGATATTTGTCAAGACGATAATACCAAGCCCTTGGAGCTTGTTTGAGACCATATAGAGCCTTTTTAAGTCTACAAACAAGATTTTCATCATTTCCCAAAATGAATCCTTCCGGTTTTTCTATATATACTTCTTCTTCTAGATCACCATTAAGAAAAGCAGATTTAACATCCATTTGATAAACTTTGATTTGTTCATAACTTGAAAAAGAAAGAAACATTCTTATGGCTTCAAGTCTAGCTACAGGAGCAAAGTTTTCTTCAAATTCTATACCTTCTTGTTGAGTATACCCTTTGCAAACCAGTCTAGCTTTGTTTCTTACAACATCCCCATTCTCATTTAACTTGTTCCTGAAAATCCATTTAGTTCCAATGACATTTTTATCATGTGGTCTTGGTACCAATTCCCAAGTGTCATTCTTTTCAATTTGATCAAGCTCTTCATCCATGGCTTGCTTCCAACATTCATCTTTGCTAGCTTGATTGACATTGTGTGGTTCAATTGTGGATAGAAGTGCCAGATGACTAGAAGATCCCACCAGAGTTCTTCTTGTTCGTACACCCGATTCCTTGTCTCCCAAAATTTGAGACTCGGGATGATTCTTTTGAACATATCTCGATGGAGCTTTTTCAGATAGATCATTTTTAGGTTCTTCATTGGATCCACTGTCTATATCATTTCTATTTGATGTAGAAGAACATAAGTCACCATCATCTTCTTTTGTTGTTTGTTTTTCTTCTTTAGGAGCTGCAGAAGACTCATCAATAACAACATCAATACATTCAACAATATTTCGAAGCCTTTTATTGTAACATGTGTAAGCTTTGCTTGAAGATGACTAACCAAGAAATATCCCTTCATCTGATCTAGGTTCAAACTTGCCAAGATTTTCATCATTATTTTTGATAAAGCATTTACTTCCAAAAACTCTAAAATTCTTCACAGAGGGAGAATTACCATATAACATGAGCCTTGTTGAGAATGTTAGCTGCTGTGTGTGCTGCTTCACCCCAGAACATGTCAGGAGTTCCAGAATCATCAAGCATAGCTCTAGCCATCTGTTGAATTGTTCTATTCATTCTTTCTGCTATGCCATTTTGTTGTGGAGTGCCTGCTACAGAGAACTGTCTTTTTATGCCATGTTGTTCACAAAATTCAAAGAATTCATTTGATGTATATTCTCCTCCTCGATCAGATCTAAGACACTTGATTTTTAGATCTAATTCATTTTCTACCAATGATTTGAAGATCTGAAATTTTTCAAATGCTTCATATTTGTGTTTAATGAACCCGATCCAACACATTCTAGAGTAGTCATCAATAAATAAGATATAGTATTCTTCCCCACGTAGTGACTTTTTCCTCGTAGGTCCACAGATGTCAGTATGAATGAATTCAAGAGGCTTACTTGAAGATCCTTCTTTGGCATTAAATCGTACTCTGGTCTGCTTACCGAATTGATAAGATTTGCATATTATACTTTCTGGTAGATTAATATTGGGAAGATCACGAACAGCTTGAAGTCTACTTGCTTTGTTGATTTGAGAGAAGCTCAGATGCCCCAGCCTTCTATGCCATAGCCAATTTTCTGAAGACTTGCTCAAGTAACATTGATCTTTGCAGTTCAGTACATATAGGTTGCTTGGATTTATTTTCCCTTTTATAATAATTTTACCTGTATCAAGATCACGAACCACACATTCTTTTGAACTAAAGACAACTTCAGTTCCTTGATCACACATTTGACTTACACTCAACAGATTATGCCTTAATCCATCCACATACATGACATCCTTAGCCTTCACCTTTTCTTTTAGAAACACGAACCCTTTTACTTTAATAACAACGGGAGAATCATTTCCAAAAGTTACTTTCTTTTCCTTTTCTAGAGCATTATATGCAAGAAGTTTGCTTTTGTCACCTGTCATGTGTCTTGAGCATCCACTATCAATGTACCATTGATTTTCTTCACCTTCTGCAAATAATTCTATCCCACAATTTTCAACCTGTAATTCCTTCTTTTTCCATACTTTGGAACTTGAGGGAAAGTTTTGTTTTGGCTGGACTTTGCTCCTGCATTCAGATTCTTCATGGCCAAAGTTATTGCAATAAGCACATTCAACTTCATTTTGAAGAGGAGAAAAGTTGTTATAGGTATTCTTCTTTGGTTCAGTATCCAACCTTTTCTTTCTTGCTTCTCTTGTCATGATGGTTTTTTAAGGAACACATTGAGCAGCTTTGTGACCAAAATTGTGACATGTAAAACATTGTCCATTGAAATAGATATTTTTGTAATCACGAAATCTTCTATTTGGATTTACCTGCTGGTTGGAGCTCCTTTGAAAGTTATTCATGTCAGTGTTCCTTGAAGTGCGATGATCATGCTTTACCTGTAAAGAATCCTTGCTTCCTTGTTGAGAGGCAGAATATCGTAAACCAGTAGTTGCTGCCTTTAGATAGTTTGGTGCTGGAGCCTGAGAGGATTCTCCAATATATCCAAGACCTGTTTTTATGAGAGGAGAATGTTGAGCCTTGATAATTTCATCTAAGGTATCTGATCCTTTAGTAAGTCTGAGATTCAGAGTCTGAACTTTCTCCAATTATTTTCGTAGACTTACCACTTCACATTCTGCTTTCTACCTGTGCTTCTTTTCTTCTTCAATCTGATTTTTCAGAGATTCTATGATGATCTTATTTTCTTCTAGGTATACTTTGAGTTGATTATTTTCTTCAAGAAAGTCATTGTCCTCTAGAGCAACCACAAAAGTATCATTTTCTTCTCTTTGTTCAAATGCCATGAGAAGTCTAAGATCTTCTTCACATTCTTCCTCACTATCAGATGACCCATCACTATCTTCATTAGTATAGTAACTTTTCTTAGAGCTAGATCGGTTCTTATTCCTTCTTGCTACTTCTTTTCCTTTAGCATATGTTTCTTTATAAGGACATTTTGTAGCATAATGACCAACTTTTCCACACTCAAAGCATTTGAAGGGAAGCTTACCTTTGAATCTTCCAGTACCTAGCTGGAGCTTTCTCACAAAATTCGCTTCTTCTTCTTCGGATATATAGCTGGATTCTTTGACAACTTCCTTTTCTTTTCCTCTTGGGGATACCTTAAACGCAGCTTCTCTAATTTGAGACGGACCTCCTTGTCTCATTTCAAAAGCATTCAGAATACCATGTAATTTAACAATAGTAAGAGTTTTCAGATCTTGCCTTTCTTCAATAGCTGAAACTTTAGAGTCAAATTTTGAAGTCAAGGATCTTAAGAATTTTTCCACCAAAGTAGTATCAGTTATGGTTTCACCCAAATTTCTCATTCGATTTACAATATCATCCAGATGTAAGAAGAAATGGGCAATACTCTCATCACTATGCATCTTCAAATTTTCATATTCAATTCTAAGAGTTTGGAGTTTTTCACTTTTTACCTTTGTGTCTCCTTCATAACTTAGAATGATTTTGTCCCATATTTCTTTTGCTGAATGTAGTTGCATCACTTTAGCAAATTCTGGTTCAGACATGCTTCCTAATAAGACATTTACTGCTTTGGCATTGATTTCATACTTCTTCCTTTCTGCTGCATCGGTAGGAATACTTGCCGGGTATTGATAACCTTCTTCCACGATTGCCCATACATCTGCACCAAGACTTTGCAGATATGCTTTTGTTCGTACCTTCCAGAATATCAGATTGCTTCCATTGAATAGAGGTGGCTTTAGAGACATTACTCCTTCAAGACTTCCCATTGCGACGGATCTCCTTCAAGCGATCAAGCTTCTGCAGAAGGATCTGCTCCGATACCAATTGTTGGGAAAAATACTAAGAGGGGGGGGTGAATCAGTATTTACTGCATATTCTAAATTTTCACTTTTTTTTGCTTCTAAAACCCATACGCTACTTTCCTGAAACAGATTCACGTATATATGCGGATACCCTTTATGAAAGTCGCGTATACACAGAGATCTAATTATCCCATTAATTCTTCACATATATTACTCCATCATTCATTCATCAGATGTTAAATAAACAGTAAACATGAGCAGTAAGAACAGAATGAACCATCACATATAAGCATCACACATGAACACCAGGATTTTAGGTGGAAACCCAAGTCGGGAGAAAACCACCGCTGCAGTTGCTCAGCCTTCAATATTTTATTATAGATAAAACATATTACAACATATGTGCTGGTGCAGACTCCTACCAGCACGCAGGCACCCACCTGCGCTCGTTTACCAGCCTCTCCTGGAAGGGAGCTCCAACCCCCTGACTCGTTTACCAGCCTCTCCTGGAAGGGAGCTACGACCCCCCGATCTCGTTTACCGGCCTCACCTGGAAGGGAGCTACAACCCCCTGACTGAAGGCTACAACCCTCAGCACCTCTATGGACCACGTTTCATCAATTTTCACATTGGATCCAAAGCTTCCTTTAGGACACCACTTGCAGGCCACGTTTCATCATATTTTCAGACTGGACCCACTCCATACTTTTAAGCTCGATAATACAACCAAAGTAAAACCAGAGACAACTCGAGAGCGTAGAATACGGATAGCGACAACACAGCAGAACAGATCAGACATTTCATACCCCTTGCTTCAACAAACCCTAGTTTGCATACGCGCTTTCCTTTCACTGATACCGCGTATATACGCGCTTCCAATCACATCAATCCGCGTATACTTCTGTACATATTACAGAGCTAATTTTACTGCGCATATGCACTTTCTCTTTAGCGAAGCCGCGTATATACGCGCTTCCTCTGCGTCAAACTAGTGTATGGTTCTTCAAACATTTAGATCAATGCAATTCTTCAGAACAGATACATCACACAGATTTTACCCTTTACTTCAGACAGATGTACGCCTCATCTCAGATCCAATCATTCCATAAACAAATCTAGCAAATACAAGTACATTTCAGATCTAGATACCCTTCTTCATCATTGGTGCATCATGCATTCAGATCTATCATTTAACTGTAACCCTTTCCATTCAGATATACTTCAGAGAGAAGTATTCATTCAAGCTCAGACATCTTGCACCCACACTCATGATTTTCACAATGAATTTCTTCTCTTTATATAGGTTTACCCTTTTTCAATACCATGAGCCAAAACCACATTACTTCCGATGGTATTCTTGGACGGGGTCATTTAGACGAATCATTACCCAATACAATGGGTCAATACCATGGTGATTACCCCTGGTTTTTCACTTTATGAGCGCTTTTGCCTATACGCGACTTGGAACGTTCTTTCCCGCGTGCATATGCGACTTCCCCTAGACAAATCCGCGTATGCCTTGAGACATACCCTTTTCATCATGCTTTGACACATACTGACAATTCTTCCATCATTACATTCTGTACTCACTATAGATACATTAGATTTAGTCCATCAAGACATATTCTATCAAGCACAACTTCATCAAGTAAGTTGCCATCATCTTCAACAAGTGGGTTGCCATTCAAGGACAACACTCAGTATCATATTTCTAACAAACATCATTTCATATCAGATTTACACCATTTACCAAGTCCATCAAGTCAAGAATAACTTCATCAGGTGGATTTCCATCAAGGACAACACATGTCAACAATCTCATGTCTTCATTTTCATTCAGTGGGTTGCCATCAAGGACAACACTCTGCATCATATTGCCAACACCGGAGAGGGATCTCTCCATAAAGCAAAGAATGATATATATCTTTGAAGCTCAAAATGAGGTGTTAGGCTAGGTATGAAGCACAAGGCGGGGGGGGGGGGGTTTAAATGATTTGGTTGGTTGTTGAGTTGGTAGGAGATCATTAACTGAGAAGGTTATGGAATGAAAGGAATGAAATAGCAGGATGTTTTGGCAAAAGAGGATAGGTCAGGAAAGTATCATCCATTGGGATATGGAGTCATGAAAGGGGATTACTTGCATAACAACTAAGAAAGGCTTTCATAGGGCAAGTAATCTATAATAAAGGATCTTTTAGATAGATGGTGGAATGGAACATTAAGGAGTGAATGTGAAAGAAGGAAAGAAAACCCAAGTGCATTCTGGAGATCAGGTTAGATATCATTTAAATCTAGACCTGCTTTGATATACTCAAAGGTAGCTCTCAATGAAGATACAAAGGGCAGCTTAGGATCAGGTCAAAGGTCATTCAATTCCAGGCCTGCCTCAGCATATTCCAAGAGAAAAACAGAGACAAGGTTTAACACAGAACTGAGCCTAAGGTTAGAGAAGGAATTTTAACCTTCAATGCTTTGACACCAGCTCACAGGGATCTTAGAAAGGCCAATCTATCGGAAAAGGACCCCAGTGGACAGGGCTAGCACTAAATCCCCGGTATCCCAATTCTTCCAGCTCAAACCCAACAAGAACATCTAAGCAGCAAACCCGAATTCACACATCAATAAGCATGGGCCAGACCAACATCTTTAACTGGTTAAATTACATGAATTTTCTCTTAGATTCACTATCAACAGAAAACATCGAGGATAAGAAGAGCAGTGGGCATTAGGGTACCATGCAGGGGTATATCCTAAGCCTGATTTACTGATTCTTATCATAGAAATATGAACAGCATGATTAAAATGAAATTATGACAGGAAACACCACCCGTAATATAGACCAGGATCCTGTGAAATTGCTTGATTAATTGATGCGCAAAAACAGTCACATACACTAAGCTCAATAGCTTATACAATCCAAATTTTCTCCTCCCAGCCTATTAAATTACAAACTACTCAACTGCTCTCCCCCAAAAAACTATTCTAACAGTTGAATGAATCCCTATAACTAACAACAACAACAACATGTTCTTCAGGAGTTCTTATAGGAGAATGAAATAGCAGGAGTAGATGTGAATTAAATTGGCTCATTAAGACAGAGTGGAGGCAGAAGGTCGAACCCACTCTTCTTAATGGCTCGGCATCGCTATATGCACTCTGCAATATGGTCTAGGAGTCTTTGTCAGGTGGAAAATAACTCTGGGTATGCTCTTTGAAATCCTTTCTAACTGCAAGGTACTCTATGGTAGCCTTCTGAAATAAGTGACATGGACAGAAGATCTGCAGGTCCTCCATGCTTCCATAATTGTTGTCTGACAGTCTTTAAGAAGCTTCTATCAGTGTACTAACTGTTAAGGGCTCAAGGAGGCATGGAGAATGTTGTAGGAAGTCCTTTATAAATAAAATGCGTTCTGCTGATTTGAACACCCTGATATAACTCTTATGTGCACTTTAGTCTTTGAACTGCGCCTTTATCCTTTTAACATGGAATTAAAGCATTAAATATTCAAAATTAGGCTCGAAATCCCTTAATCCTCTTTGCTGATACACTTTGTCGTTGTTGAATGGTAATATCTGCGCCCTGAGTCATAGTGGCTGTGACTGTGGAGACAGAGTGAAATTCTCACTCTATAAACCCTGCACAATATGATAAACTACTATAAAATCCAGGGGAATGGTGTAAAACTGCTACGGAGGCCTACAGGATAGTGGCTAAAATGGTGGAAGCAGGTGAAAATGGGCAAAAATGCTGCAGAATGATGGAAATGGGGCTGACGAAGGTTTGGGATAACAAAGGTCATGGACCGTTGGATTAGATCAGCGTATGAAATCAACGGTCAGGATTTACCGGAGAGGTAAGTTAGATGGAGAAATTCATTTTTAATGTAAAACATAAAAGCTTAACCTTTGGGTTAATATAAAGGGAAAACGAGGAAAATTAATGAAATAGGAGGAAATTAAGTGGTGGGACCAGGCGGGCAGAGGGCGATTCGTTGTGGGCTGTTGGATCGTAGGAGGCGATCAACGGTGGGGATCATTGGATGAACTCTTTGGAAGACCACATGAATAAGATATATGGTGGAGACGTGATGCGATACGGGTCGTAGATCTGATTAGATGGACGACTGCGATTGAATATGGAGGTTGCGGGAGCAATGGGGAAGAAGGTGGTTTTAATTTAGAAAATAGCTGGTATCTTGCGGCTTCAGAATGGTTTTGAAAAATCTCCGAAAAAATGCGATATACAACGTTGCATGACGTGTGGCAAAACAAAACCGCCTTCATCGTGTGATTTAGAAACGTTAAAGCCCGAACGGAGAAAATTTGCGATATGCATGTGGACCGTCGGATGGAGGGGTGGACTATTGGACGATGTAGGGTAGAGCATGATATGGGGAGATGCGTGGTCAATAATGGCCGGGAAAGTCAAAGGTGGGTTTGATCTCAGTCGTCAGATCTAAAGAACAGACGATCATGATTAAAGAGGGAGCGAGGAGGCAGAGCGGCGTGTGAAAGGGTGGAGAGAAGGAGGGCCATTGGATCCAAAGGTATCAATGGTGGAGATCCAATTTCAATTGGAGGAAACAGGATGCCAAGGCTCTTGAATTCGAACTTGCGATTACATCAGGGCCGTTGGATCGGCAGGGAATCGACGGCAGAGATTTATCAGAAGGGGAGAAATACGAGGGAAAATGAGCGGAGTGAAGAGAAATATGGACCATTGGATCATGCAAGATGGACGACTCAGATAAAATTGGTGTTAGGTCTCTGTAAGAAGCAAGATTGGCAAAGTCCGATCACAGAGTTAACATCATTTCAACCAACTTTGGGATTCTAGGATCTAGCCCTCCTGAATCTGGAGAGGGATCTCTCCAATATGTACAAAGATGGATATTGTCTTTGAAGTTTAGGGTGATGTTATTAGGCTAGTTATGAAGACCAAGGGTTTTGTTTGGTTTTCTCAGATGGTTGAACATAGTTGCTGTCTGAGACGGAAAGATCTATATGCAAATAGGTTCAAAGGTGAGAAGTTGCAAGTGAACAAAATAAGCTTTGATTCTAAAGAAAGATGATGGCAAGTTTTCAATCCATTGGGCTATGGAATCATAAGAGAATTTAATTGAAACATCCAGGTTCAAGAGTAATCTACGGGGCAAGTCATCTAGGCCTAAGGATCTCTTTGAAGTTTTATTTATGGAATGGGGTGATACAAAAAGAAGGGAATTGACAGATGCAGAACAAAGAGCAGCCCAGGATCTGGTAAGTACTTTGAAACTAGCCAGCCTTTGACCAGGCACTTAAGAAAAACATAGAAGCAAACTAGGATCTGGTAAGTACTTTGAAACTAGCCAGCCTTTGATACACTTATGATAGAAAACAAATTAAAAACAAAGGGAAACTTGAAGGCAACCTTTGGAGCAGAAACTAGCGGGCAGGGCTCACCTTTCTCCTCATCTTAGTTCTTCTTTACTTAGTTACTTTCAAGACAATCACCAAGATAACACAGAATGGCCCAAGATCTGATAAGTACTTTGAAACTAGTCAGCTTTTGACACATCCTAAGGGAAACAGACAAATAGTTGAGCAAACAAGAAAGGGACTCGGGGCTAACCTTTGATTTCCTCAATTCATTCCTTACACAACATATATGAAAGTAACATTTAAAAATAACATTCAGCAGTGACGAAAAGATGAGGGAACGCCAGCATCTCTGTGCTTAGACTGAATTAAATCATTTCTAAATAACACAAATTAGAGGAAAACATTGGGATAAAGATTTCTCAGCCAGAGAAGGTCACTGATATACAACAAACTCTAACACTGTTTAAATTGTTCTTTACAGTGGAAAATGAAACAAATTGAAAACAGAAATAAAATGACAAGTAACAGTGAGAATAACATCACCATCAGCATAGACCAGGATCCCATAAATCAGCTTGTATTGATTGCTTCAAACCGGTTACAATCTTCAAATCCAATGTTTTAATTCACCTCTCTTCACAACCTAACCTATCTGTTACAAGCAGAGCTCCAAGGGCCCATGAAACCACTATTTACAGTCAAGAGTTTTCCACTCAGAAACAGCTACATCACTTCAGCAATTACATTGACAACCAACTAATCCAACCCCTCACTCATCTTCTTCTGGAGTATTTATAGAAGGATGAGGAGGGGAGATCTGATAAAAAGATCTCAAATACAATCAATGCAGAATTAATGTCTTCCTGACCCCGTGAGGCTCGATGAAGAAATTCTACAGGTGTTACATTGCATTAATGTGTTTACACTGATGAAGTAAGCTCGAAGGGAGCTTGTGTTGACCTTTGAGGCTCTGCGTACTGTTAGGGTTACTCTGCAAACATTCTGTCATTTAAATCTGGTGCAGTAATAACTTCTTTGTTTGTTCCGAGGCATAATATCTGATCTTGTTCAATAAATTCATCCTCTGATTGAGCATTCTGAGGCAATAGGTGGCACTGTGGTGGTTGAGGAATCAATTCGCCTCAAAGTATGGCGGTGGAGGCGATCTGTCTGATGAACACTTTTAGGTTTTGCTTTAATCCGTGTTCTGAGCCGGGGATTAGGCTTTTGATAACCGTCTTAGCCGTAATCCCCGCCCATTTATTCATAAAACTGCTGCTCTGGTTCATTCTGTCTTCAAAGCTCGATACTCTTCCTCTGCGTTGTTTCTGCGGGTATTCTTCGCTGAGAAGGGCTGTGTAGGTAGAAAAAGGCATCAGTGCCGTTCGAAACACCGATAAAACGTGAAAAATGACCTTGCTGGTGATTTCTACAGAGAAATTTTGGACATCGAGGATCGTCACCCTCCTCGTCTGAGAACCTTGTTTAAACCACGAAAAAATGACTTTTCCCTGCAAAATACGAGAAAAATGAGAAAATCCTGCGTTATATGGATAGACTGCATCGAAAGGCGTGCGGGAGAATTAAGCGATCAGAGCCGTTGATAATATTACAATCAACGGTGGGGAGCGTTTTGAACAGTCAATGGATGAAAATATGGACCGTGTGACGGAATCGGGAGAAAAAATGAGAGCCGTCGATCCGCGGAGATCGACGGTGGGGATCGGCTCTTGAATGCGCTGGGGAAGATTTAATCAACGGGTAAGTTCGTTAAAGAGTGAGCGGGAAATGCGATCAGGGACCGTCGGATGGGAGGGCCCAGATCCGACAGCGGGGGTGAATCCCGCTGCAGGGCCACGTGACGAGGATTAACGCGCGGGCGGACACGCGTCGGCCAGCGGGCGGAATCGCTGGCCGACGGGAGAAAACCATTTAACGTGGAAAGCGGTGCGGGATATATACCACGGATTTGAAAACGAGCGCGGGGAAAAAAAAAAGGGGGGGGGGTCCACCAGGGTACGGGGAACACTCCGCACCGTTGATCCGTGGGACAGATCAACGGTCGAGTTTTAATGAAATCTTCTTTGGCGGAAAAGTAAAATAAAACCCGATTCTGTGTTTTTATGAAGGTTCTTCAATGTTTTCGGGTAATAAATCAATTCCAAGAGTTAAGCGCCCAGCGAACTTAGCACACGGTTCTGGCGTGGGGACATATGGATGGAGAGAAAGCAGGAGCTTAGCCTGAGGGGCTAAAGCCTAACGCATAGAAATGTATGTTTTTCTATGGTTTTTAACTGATTTTTGACAAAGGAGAAAGGTTCCGATAGGTCAAAAAGTGGGTTTTTAACCTTGGGAAAAAGAAATTAACGGAGGAATAAGGGGTAATACAGGATTTAGTGGGATTTTTTATGAAGGAAAGGCAATTGGAGGATGAAGGTAAAAATGGAGGAAAGGGAGGGGAAAAAGGAGGAGGATGCAGCAATACTTGACTTGGATTTTCTTGGGGAATCAGAGGCTGGGGAGAAGGAAAGTATGAAGAACCAACCAACAGTTTGTGATCTTACCAACAGTCTTCAAGCACCAACAAGTTTCAGGATTGAATTTGTTTCTTGAAGGCTGCAAAGAATATTTAGCCACCAACTGATATAATTGAAAAATATAGGTGGCTAACAGTGGCTCCACTTGGGGATGGTGTCTCCTTGAAGACATCAAGAATTCAGACTAGATTTCTCTGGGATGCTGACTGGTGTCTGACCCATCACTTGCTCTTGCTTTTCTTCTGGACAAAATAATGTCAGTCATGAGAGAGAGATGAATTTCATCAATACAACTTCTACCTACCCCAATCCTACTGATCTAACATTTTTTCTTCATCAGAGTGCACTTGGATTGGAAAACTCTTTACACAACATTTTATTCTTTTGAAAACAGGAAATCTAATCTATTTCTACTCCTTATTTCTCCCTGAACTCAGATTAAAAAGTTGAGCTCAGATGTTTCTCTACCTATTCTATTGTTTGTTGGGATTAAACAGTCCAACAAACTTTCATTCTCTAACTTCTACAACAGAAATTTAAAAATAGTCAAGTCAAGATTGAGTTGTTCGACTTGCTATGATCTATGGCATAAAAACAAGCTGCACATAGATTATTATTTGCAGAAAAACTTAAATCAAAACAGAAGGCTTAAGATCTGAAAAGTTCTCATTATGGCCTTCTCTTATCTTCACAGCTCGGTTTTTTCCTTTTTGGTGAGCTATTTTTGCTTCTCTTCTGGTTCAAGTTTTAAGTGAATTAGAACCAGGTCTTCTCTTTTATGACTCAGAAAGTAAAACAGTTTTGAGTCATTCTTCCCTTGGAAATTTTGGTTTCAGATTTTGAGCTGGTTTGAACCTTAATTTCTACCCTACTCTATCTACTGATAAGCCAAGATTAAACAGTTTGGCAAATAAAATATGCTACCCTATCAGCAGAAAATTGAAAGCTAATTAGTCAAGATTAAACAGTTTGACCAATTAGAAGTATGTTTTAAGGAGTGGCATTTAGGCTTGCACACTTTCAGATTTATTTCTCTTTTTTGGCATGGGGCTTTTCCTTTCTTGTTTTCATTTCTGCCCTCTTTTCTTTCTTTCTTTCTTTTTGTATTTTTTGATTTTTCATAACTTTAAATGCAATGGTGGATGACGTATTTACAATGGAAAAAGGTAAAAAGGCTTCAAACATGAAATAATTTAAGATAGGTAATGCTTAAGCATCCTGCCATTGACAGGACCCCCAAACAATTTTGTTCCATTCAGCTCTTGTAAGAAGAATGCATTGTTTCCAGCAACTGAATGAATAGAGTAAGGACCAAGCCATAGATTGTCAAATTTACCATGCTTTCCCTTGTCTTCCCTTTTGGAGTCCCATTTTAAAACTTTGTCCCCAATCTTGAAATTGTCGGCCTTTGTTCTTCTGTCAAATATCTTCTTGATATTATCTTGCTTCTGTAATGCTTTGTTGTACACCTCCTCCCTGGTTTGCTGAAGATGAATGGTTTGACTTATTCTTCTGATTATGTCATCTTCTTCAGTTTGGAACTCTTGAATTAACTTCATAACTGGTACACCAAGGCTGTTAGGAAAAATTGCATCTGTACCATACACAAGCTGGAAGGGTGACATACCAATGGATTTCTTCAAAGTCAATCTGTCAGCCCAAAGTGCATGGATCAGCTTTGTGTGCCAAGACTTCTTGTTGCCTTCCAACAGTTTCTTTATTATGTTCACTAAGATTTTGTTGGAAGACTCTGCAAGTCCATTACCTTGAGGGTAATAGGCAGTGGAGTGCCCCAATGCTATCTGGTATTTATGACAGAATTCTACCATTCTCTTTGACCCAAATGCTGCAGCATTATCTGTAATGATTTTGGTAGGACAGCCAAATCTGGAAAGGATATTGGTTTCTATGAATTTTATGATAACTGAATCATTGGCCTGTCTACATGGAATGGCTTCTATCCACTTAGTGAAATAGTCTGTGGCAGTAAGGATCCACCTGTGTTGAGCAGAATATGATGGATGGATTTCTCCTATGAAGTCAAGTTCCCACTGTTGGAAAGGGGCTTCAACAGTGATTGGATGCAGAGGAAGGGGTAGTAATTTTCTCTTGCCCTCGAACAATTGGCATTTATGGCAAGTGGTTGTAAGTTTGTGCACATCAGGAAAAAGAGTAGGCCAATAGAAACCAGCCCTCAAAATTTTGTTGGTTGTTGACTTCCAGTACAAATGGCCTCCACACTCTCCTTCGTGGAATTCCTGCTTAATCTTTTCTGCATCAAACTCAGGCAAACATTTAAGCAATATACCACTAGCATTTTTCCAATAAAGACATTTATCAATAATGCAATAGTTTACAACTTTTAACTTTAGGAATCTTGCCTTTGTTTTGGATAAACCAGGAGGTGTGTTTAAATTAAGAAAAACATAAACAATATCAGTATACCAAGGGGAATTCGCAAAATAATCTTCAACAATGGGAGTTGAGAATTCTTCTTGGTCATCCAAAGCATTAATCATATTAATATCAAGAACTTCACAATTTGATTCAGCCATTAACCTAGCTAGACCCTGACCTTTGATAAGCTTAGTGGGTTTAATCTCTAAATCATATTCAAGAATAACAGCAATCCACTTACCTCTCTTACCATCTGGATCCTGGGTTAGAATGTCTTTTACAACTGAATTTGGGACAAAGGCAATGATATGTGAGTGAAGGATGTATACCTTGAAGTCTTTTAAAGCTTTTACCAAAGCAAAAGCCTGTTTTTCCATAATGTTATACCTCAAAGGGGCATCCCTCAATGCCTTGCTAAAGAATGCAATGGGCTGCTCTTGTCCTTGTGGATTTTTCTGTAAAAGGACAGAAGCTATAGTATGTTCTGATGCAAATGAGAAGATATAAAAATCCTTTGAAAAATCAGGACTTATGAGAACCGGTGTTTTGGTTAACGCTTGTTTCACCAGCTCAAAGGATGTCTTTGCTTCTGAGGTCCATTTTACCCCTTGCTCCTTTTTCAACATGTTTGTGATATTCCTAAGGAGCTCGGCCAAGTTGGGGATGAACCTTCTCAAAAAGTTTATCTTTCCAATGAAAGACTGCAACTCTTTGATGTTTCGAGGATGAGAGATTTGCAATATAGCCTCAATCCTCATGGGATCTATCTTTATGCCCTGCTCTGAAATGATATGCCCAAGAAGCTTACCTTCTTGGAGACCAAATAAAGTCTTCTTGGGGTTCAAAGATATCCCAAACCTTCTGCACTTCTCGAAAACTTTCCTCAAATGTTCTAAGTGTTCTTCATCTGTTTTTGAAAACACAGTTACATCATCGAGATAGATAATGATGAAGAAGCCCAATTCTTCCGAGAATGCTATGTCCATGGCTCTCTGAAAGGTTGCTCCAGCATTCATTAGACCAAAAGGCATTTTCACATACATGAAAGTGCCCCATAGTGTAGTAAAAGTTGTCTTTAATTGATCATCAGGGTGGACTAGGACTTGATTATACCTTGAATAGCCATCCAGCAAAGAAATTCTTTTAGACCCCACCACCCTTTGCAAAATATGATCCATCTTGGGTAAAGGGTAGTTGTCTTTTAATGAAGCTTTGTTTAAATTTCTGAAGTCTATACAAAGCCTGATTTCTCCAGTATTTTTCCTAACAGACACCAGATTAGATACCCACTCAGAATATCTAATAGGGACAATAATGCCAGCATCGTGCATCTTCATAATTTCCTTCTTAACCAATGGCAACTGGACAGGGTTGATTCTGCGCAGTTTTTGTTTGAATGGTTTTTGGTTTTCTTTAAGAGGGATTTTGTGCTGTATTATTTCAGTGTCATAGGATTTAAGATCTTGGTAACTCCATGCAAAAACATCAGAAAATTCTTTAAACAGCTCTAATTATTTGAGTTTAATGTGAGCTGGTAAAGTTTTAGACAGTTTGATCAATCTTGGTTTTTCCTTACTGCCTATATTACATTCCTCCACTTCAGTTTCTACAGGTTCCAGTTTCGGTTTGTTGGCCACATCATCAAAATCAAACAGTTCTTCTAGAGGGGCCAAACCCTTGGGCAGACTATCATTACTAGAATGCAGAGTTTCCATTTCTTCTGTTTCGGATTTTGCACTTAATTCTGTTTGGTTTCTAGATATGATAGTCTAAAGGTTTATATCTACCAGCTGAGGAGATGGTTCCTCTTCACCAAGAAAATTTTCTTCACTGCAGTCTGTATCATAGTCTGAATCTGAACTATGGGGTTCAAACTCATTTCTGAATTGCATGAAGTCTTCTATTTGTTTATCTCCATCAAATACCTGCCAATATTTTTTGTTATCTGGGATAGCTGGTCTGAATTTTATCTGAGAGGTGTCATCATACAGTATTGGACAGGTTCTAGCAGCAAAGGCTAAATTGTGGGCTGCAATGTTTCTTTTTCTTGGGACAAAAGATAAAGTGTACTCCTCAAATGTTTTTAAAATATCAATGACATCATTCCTGTAGGCCCTAAGTCTGGGGTGATTTGCATTGTACTCCCCATTGACTTGCCTAATGATTAATTCAGAATCCCCATATACATCTATTCTCTTGGCACCTAATTTTTTCAAAAGATGCAAGCCTAAGAGAAGGGATTCATATTCTGCTATGTTGTTGGAACACTGAAAATTTAATTTGCATGAGATACATTCTGTATGATTGTTTTCAGTGTTAGTGATCCAGACACCTGCACCAGCATTTGTTTTGGTGCATGACCCATCAAAATACATAGTCCAGAGAGGCAGATTTTTAGTTTGGTGAATGGACGTTGTATCATTTGATTCCTCAAGTTTCTCATCGGGTTGAGGACTGCCTTTCTGATTGTCAAGTTTTAAGCTCAAAGGATTGATAACTTGCAGTTCAAGATCTGAGTTTAGTTTGCTAGGATCTTCAGACAGAACAGACCGTTTCGGCACTTCAGCGTTGTGTTCCTCCTCTTTTATTTCAACCATGGATTCTATTGAAACAATTTGTTCTGTGAGTGTTTCATTATTAAACATGAAAAAAGAATCAAGGCTCGTGTTTATAGCATAGAGAGGGGAGTTTTGAGGCCGATCCTGACTTGTCACTGTGTACTGCATGTGGGATTCCCTATAAAGCCTCCTAGTTTGATTGAAGACAGGGATAGTTGCATAGGTCATGTCCATTTGCATGGTCCCCTGTAACTTAGCCCCCCAAGATCGTGATAAAAGAATTCCATACTTTGGGGGGACATCAGCCACAACAACATCCATGACTAAACATTTGGCTAGAATTTGGGCTAAATTAACACAGAGATCTTTAATCAATCCTAGACACTTAACTCTGCTTGAGTCAAAAGAGTACAGATATTTGTAAGGTCTGGTGATTTCAAGACCCAGGCCTTCCATTACAGCTTTTGGCATTAAATTATGGGAAGCACCTGAGTCATGCATAGCATTATGCAGAATTTTGTCATGAATGTTTAGGCTTACATAAAAGGGAGGGACAGGACCTTCTTGGAACTTTCCTTCAATCTTTGGACCAAAAATAAGCTCTGGTTGGTCATCATTAAGATTGAGAGTATCTTCGTTATCTTCTAAGTTTAAAGCCTTCAAAATTTTGGACCTATATACATGTTGGGCAGCTAACTCAGTCAAAGGAACAGAGATTTTGATCTTTGAGATTTCCTGTTCTAGGCTAAAAAGGTTTTGACTCTTCAAAGTATTGACTTCAGCCTTGTTTACTGCCACTTTATCAGCAATAACAGCTTGCTGATTTGGTTTATCTACAGTTGAAACAATTTTCTTTCCAGGAGTACTAACTGAGGTGCTAGCACTACTAACGTTGGCACTCTGCTTTTCGATATTTTGAGTGTCTTTCTCTTTACCATTACCAGAATCAACAGCCACCGCTTTGTCCTTTTGTTTGATTGTTTTAGACTTGGTTACAGTGCTATTTTGAGAAGGTTTGTCAGAGGTCTTATCGTTGGGGGTTTGTTGATTAGATCTACTTCTGAGTTCATATTCCCTTAAAGGCTCTATGACAGCGTTTTCCATATTTTGATAGTAATTCTGATTATCATTTCTTCTGTCATCACAAGGCGTATAAAGACCTTGTTTTTCATCATAATGAACCTCAAAGTCATCATCATCTACCCCAAATAAGTTTATATCATCTTCCTCTGTTATTTGATCTGTTTGTTCAACCTCACTTAAAAAGTTTTGATGAAAGGGAGGAATGACCTGTTGATCATCTTCCCTAAGTCTGTTTGGAGGCTGATTTCTTCTAATATTCTGATTCTGGTTTTGGTTTCTGTTTTGAGGAGCGTTTTGATTTAGACTTGCTTGTGCTCTCTCTAGAATGCTCATTTTCTTCATCATTTCTTCCATCATTCTTTCCATCTTCGAGCTTGAAGTAGAAGGGGTGGATTCCTCTCTAAAAGATACTCTCTTTTCAGCTTTCATCCTTGTTCTCTTCTCCATGAGGTTAACTTCCACAGAAAGAGCACCTCTTTGCATATCTTCAAGGGTTGCAAAGACTCTTTCTCTGAGTGACTATGTCATGTCTGGATCAAACCCTTCAGGAAATTTGTTTAAAGCTGATCCCTGAGGAGGTTTCAGTTCGGGGGAAAGTGCATTATACACACTGTTAAACCTGGTACAATAAGTTTGTACACTTTCCCCTGGGTTCCTATGGAGATTATTATAGTTGGCAAGGACTTGGAGAGGGTTTTTCCTTACTTCCCATTTGTTTAAGAATGTTTGATGGAAGGCTTGGAGATCGTTAATACTATGGGGGGTTAAACCTTTAAACCATTTTCTCACTTCTCCCCCCAAACTTTGAGCAAACAATCTGATTTTGACAGTTTCATTATCAATTTCATTTCTGTCAAAGTAGTCATTCATCTTGTCCACATGCTGAGATGCTGATATGGTATTATTAGCATCATATAATGGAATTTTGGACTGATAATCTTGTGGAAGATTGACTAATGGTACAGGAAGGACTAAGGGAGCATACCATGCTGCCATGATATGTGGTGGGGGTTGATTTACAAGAGGAGGTGTGGGTTGAAGTGGAGTGGTTTGAACAGTGGATGAAAGATGAGCAGAAGTGGATGGAACAGCAGTAGATCTCTGAGTTGATCTCGGATGAGAGACACCTAGATTATGTAAGATATGTAAATCAGGAGGTGTTGATTCTCTATTCCCAAGGGTCTCACTTGTTTCGGGAGATGAAAGTGTAGGCTCAGAATCTAATTTATCTAAATCACCAAATGACCTAGTTCTGAATGGGTTTAATAAGTCAATTTGTGATTTATGAAGAGCTGAAAGGTTTTCAGGGACTGAATTAGCTCTTAGGGGTGGTCTGAAAATAGTTGAAGATTGTATCTTAGGAGGCCTCCTAAGGATTGCTTCTGGGTTATCAACTATTTCAGGAGGATCTGGGTCAGGATGGGCTCTAGTGTGAATCTTTTTAGGAGCCACAATTTTTATATGTCTAGACCCAACTAAACAGGAAAGTTCAACTAGATATGACAATCTTTAGACGGTTAACTAATCTGTTTTCTCAATTCGAATCCTACAGTCCTCTAACTGAGCTTGAATGATTTTATAATGATAAGGGTTCTTCCCAGTGGAGTCTTAAGGTCTGTTCAAGATGGTGGAGTCGCCAGGTGGAAGGTTCAGAGAGTTTTCAAAGGAATACACTGCCCACCACAGTGTTTGTGAAACATTCCTTCTCAAGGATATCTCAAAGCACAACAAACTCTAACCAGAGGTTGACTGGGAGGGCATTCACCAGATATGTCACCCCCCAAAGAGGATGAGATCCAGAGGCTACTTGGCCCTTTCCAGACTCTGTCTAAGAGTATAGGGTAAAACACATCAAAGACGTATAGAAGATATCAAAATTAGTGTTTTACTACCAATCTGAAATGTTTTTTGGTATTTTCTGAATTGTTTATATTTGTGGTTTAAAAGAATGTCCTAACTTTGCCTCAAAACTTAGCTACGGTTATGAAACAAAGACAGTCTATCCTTGTGGCTAAGCTAGCTGATTTTCCAAGGTTAGATAAAAACTTAAAAGAATCCTAGGATTGACCTAGTTTGTCACTGATTCAATTGATCTTCATCTTGATTACCATTTCTTGGTAGTGCTTGAAAGGGCTGCTTTTGACTCTCAAAATGTTATGAAGATTTTGGGTAAGGGTCCCCAGCGGAGTTGCCAGAAATGTTAGGTTCTGGTGGCTCAAGCTGGCTAATAAAGAAAATGCTCTATGAACCCCAACGCAAGCTTCTTTATGAATAGATTTGAAATAGATTTGAATGTAAAAGACTCTAGGTTGTCCCCAGCGGAGTCGCCAGAAATGTTAGGTCTCTGTAACAAGCAAGATTGGCAAAGTCCGATCATAGAGTTAACATCATTTCAACCAACTTTGGGATTCTAGGATCTAGCCCTCCTGAATCCGGAGAGGGATCTCTCGAATATGTACAAAGATGGATATTGTCTTTGAAGTTTAGGGTGATGTTATTAGGCTAGTTATGAAGACCAAGGGTTTTGTTTGGTTTTCTTAGATGGTTGAACATAGTTGCTGTCTGAGACGGAAAGATCTATATGCAAATAGGTTCAAAGGTGAGAAGTTGCAAGTGAACAGAATAAGCTTTGATTCTAAAGAAAGATGATGGCAAGTTTTCAATCCATTGGGCTATGGAGTCATAAGAGAATTTAATTGAAACATCCAGGTTCAAGAGTAATCTATGGGGCAAGTCATCTAGGCCTAAGGATCTCTTTGAAGTTTGATTTATGGAATGCGGTGATACAAAAAGAAAGGGAATTAACAGATGCAGAACAAAGAGCAGCCCAGGATCTGGTAAGTACTTTGAAACTAGCCAGCCTTTGACCAGGCACTTAAGGAAAACATAGAAGAAAACTAGGATCTGGTAAGTACTTTGAAACTATCCAGCCTTTGATACACTTCTGGTAGAACACAGATTAAAAACGAAGGGAAACTTGAAGGCAACCTTTGGAGCATAAACTAGCGGGCAGGGCTCACCTTTCTCCTCATCTTAGTTCTTCTTTACTTAGTTACTTCCAAGACAATCACCAAGATAACACAGAATGGCCCAAGATCTGACAAGTACTTCGAAACTAGTCAGCTTTTGACACATCCTAAGGGAAACAGACAAATAGTTGAGCAAACAAGAAAGGGACTCAGGGCTAACCTTTGATTTCCTCAATTCATTCCTTACACAACATATATGAAAGTAACATTTAAAAATAACATTCAGCAGTGACGAAAGGACGAGGGAACGCCAGCATCCCTATGCTTAGACTGAATTAAATCATTTCTAAATAATACAAATTAGAAGAAAACATTGGGATAAAGATTTTTCAGCCAGAGAAGGTCACTGATATGCAGCAAACTCTAACACTGTTTAAACTGTTCTTTATAGTGGAAAATGAAACAAATTGAAAACAGAAATAAAATGACAAGTTACGGTGAGAATAACATCACCATCAGCATAGACCAGGATCCCATAAATCAGCTTGTATTGATTGCTTCAAACCGGTTACAATCTTCAAATCCAATGTTTTAATTCACCTCTCCTCACAACCTAACCTATCTGTTACAAGTAGAACTCCAAGGGCCCATGAAACCACTATTTACAGTCAAGAGTTTTCCACTCAGAAATAGCTACAGCGCTTCAGCAATTACATTGACAACCAAATAATCCAACCCCTCACTCATCTTCTTCTAGAGTATTTATAGAAGGATGAGGAGGTGAGATCTGATAAAAAGATCTCAAATACAATCAATGCAGAGTTAATGTCTTCCTGACCCCGTGAGGTTCGATGAATAAATTCTACAGGTGTTACATTGCATTAATGTGTTTACACTGATGAAGTAAGCTCGAAGGGAGCTTGTGTTGACCTTTGAGGATCTGCGTACTGTTAGGGTTACTCTGCAAACATTCTGTCATTGAAATCTGGTGCAGTAATAACTTCTTTGGTTGTTCCGAGGCATAATATCTGATCTTGTTCAATAAATTCATCCTCTGATTGAGCATTCTGAGGCAATAGGTGGCACTGTGGTGGTTGAGGAATCAATTCGCCTCAAAGTATGGCGGTGGAGGCGATCTGTCTGATGAACACTTTTAGGTTTTGCTTTAATCCGTGTTCTGAGCCGGGGATTAGGCTTTTGATAACCGTCTTAGCCGTAATCCCCGCCAATTTATTCATAAAACTGCTGCTCTGGTTCATTTTGTCTTCACAATCGGACATCCTTTCCCTGTGTCGATTCGCCGGTATTCTCTGCTATGTAGGGCTGTGTAGATAAGAAAAAGGCATCAATTCCGTTAGAAACACCGATGAAACGTGAAAACCGACCTTGTAGGTGATTTCTACAGAGAAATTTAGACATAGAGGATCGTCACCCTCCTGGTCTGAGAACCCTGTTTAAACCACGAACAAATGACTTTTCCCTGCAAAATACGAGAAAAATGAGAAAATCCTGCGTTATATGAAAAAACTACATCGGAAGGCGTGCGGGAGAAAGGAGCGATCAGAGCCGTTGATCGTATGGCGATCAACGGTCGGGGGTGTTTTTGAACAGTCAACGGAGGAAAAGATGGACCTTGCGACGGAATCGGGAGAGTGAATGTAAACCGTCGATCTACAGAGATCGACAGCGGGGATTGGCCTTTAAACGCGCCGGGGAAGATTTAACGGGCGTGCGAATTCGTTAAAGGGTGAGCGGAAAAGGCGATCAAGGACCGTCGGATGGGAGGGCCCAGATCCGACGGCGAGGATGAATCCCGCTCAATGGCCATAGGACGAGGTTTAACGCGCGGGCAATAGACATGGCACGGTGGTTTTGGGATGAAGTGGTGAACACGTGTCGGCCAGCATGTGGGATCGCTGGCCGACGGTATAAAACCGCTCCCGGACGAAAGGTGGTGCGGGCACGAAACCGGTGGAAATGGAAAATAGCGCGGCGAAGGGGGGTCCACCAGATGAGGGGTACACTCCGCACCGTTGATCCATGGGATAGATCGACGGCTGAGTTTCAATATGATTTTCTTTGGTGGAAAAATAAAATAAACCCGACTTTGCGTTTTACAAAGGTTTTCAATGTTTTCGGGTAATAAATAAATTCCAAGTGTTAAGCGCCCGTAGGAATTAACACATGGTTCTGGCGTCGGGGCATATGGATGGAGAAAAGGCAGGGGCTTAGCTGAGGGGCTAAAGCTTGGCGCACGGAAATATGCGCTTTTATATGTTTTTCAATGATTTTTGAAAAAGGGGAAAGGGGTTCCGATAGGTCAAAAAGTGAGTATTTAACCTTAGGAAATGAGATTAATGGAGGAATAAGGGGTAATACATGATTTAGTGGGATATTTTATGAAGAAAAGGCAATTGGAGGATGAAGGTAAAAATGGAGGAAAGGGAGGGGAAAAAGGAGGAGGATGCAGCAATACTTTGACTTGGATTTTCTTGGGGAATCAGAGGCTGGGAAGAAGGAAAAGTATGAAGAACCAACTAGCAGTTTGTGATCTTACCAACAGTCTTCAAGCACCAACAAGTTTCAGGATTGAATTTGTTTCTTGAAGGCTGCAAAGAATATTTAGCCACCAACTGATATAATTGAAAAATATAGGTGGCTAACAGTGGCTCCACTTGGGGATGGTGCCTTCTTGAAGGCATCAAGAATTCAGACTTGATTTCTCTGGGATGATGACTGGTGTCTGACCCATCACTTGCTCTTGCTTTTCTTCTGGACAAAAATCATGTCAGTTATGAAAGAGAGATGAAATTTCATCAATACAACTTCTACCTACCCCAATCCTACTAATCTAACATTTTTTCTTCATCAAAGTGCACTTGGATTGGCAACCTCTTAACACAACATTTTATTCTTTTGAAAGCAGGAAATCTAATCTATTTCTACTCCTTATTTCTCCCTGAACTCAGATTAAACAGTTGAGCTCAGATATTCCTCTACCTATTCTACTGTTTGTTGGGATTAAACAGTCCAACAAACTTTTATTCACTAAATTCTACAACATAAATTTAAAAATAGCCAAGTCAAGATTGAGCTGTTTGACTTGCTATGATCTATGGCATAAGACAAGTTGCACATAGATTATTATTTGCAGAAAATTTTAAATCAAAACAGAAGGCTTAAGATCTGAAAGTTTCTTATCATGGCCTTTTCTTATTTTCATAGCTCTGTTCTTGCTTTTTCTTTTTGGTGAGCTATCTTTGCTTCTCTTCTGGTTCAAGTTTTGAGCGACTTAGAACCAGGTCTTCTCTCTTATGACTCAGGAATTGGAGTAGTTTTGAGTCATTTCTTTGAAAACTTTGGTTCAAATTTTGAGTTTGTTTGAACCTTCATTTCTACCCTAATCTATCTACTGATAAGCCAAGATTAAACAGTTTGGCAAATCAAATTTTCTACCCTATCAGCAGAAAATTGAAAGCTAATTAGTCAAGATTAAACAATTTTACCAATTAGAAGTGTGTTTCAAGGAGTGGCATTTAGGCTTGCACACTTTCAGATTCATTTCTCTTTTTGGCATGGGGCCTTGCCTTTCTTGTTTTTCATTCCTGCCCTCTTTTCTTTGTTTTTGTATTTTTTGATTTTTCACAACTTTAAATGCAATGGTGGATGAAATATTTACAATGGAAAAGGTAAAAAGGCTTCGAAATATAGAATAGCTTAAGAAAGGTAATGCTTAAGCATCCTGCCATTGACAGGACCCCCAAACAATTCTGTTCCATTCAGTCCTTGTAAGAAGAATGCATTGTTTCCAGCAACTGAATGAATGGAGTAAGGGCCAAGCCACAGATTGTCAAATTTACCATGCTTTCCCTTGTCTTCCCTCTTTGAGTCCCATTTTAAGACTTTGTCCCCAATTTTGAAATTGCTGGCCTTTGTTCTTCTGTCAAATATCTTCCTGATATTGTCTTGCTTCTGTAATGCTTTGTTGTACACCTCCTCTCTGGTTTGCTGAAGATGAATGGTCTGATTTATTCTTCTGATTATGTCATCTTCTTCAGTCTGCAACTCTTGAATTAACTTCATAACTGGTACACCAAGGCTATTAGGAAAAATTGCATCTGTACCATACACCAGCTGGAAGGGTGACATTCCAATGGATTTCTTCAATGTTAATCTGTCAGCCCAAAGTGCATGAATCAGCTTCGTGTGCCAAGACTTCTTGTTGCCTTCCAACAGTTTCTTTATTATGTTCACTAAGCTTTTGTTGGAAGACTCTGCAAGTCCATTACCTTGAGGGTAATAGGTGGTGGAGTGCCCCAATGCTATCTGGTATTTATGACAGAATTCTACCATTCTCTTTGATCCAAATGCTGCAGCATTATCTGTAATGATTTTGGTAGGACAGCCAAATCTGGAAAGGATATTAGTTTCTATGAATTTAATGATAACTGAATCATTGGCCTGTCTACAAGGAATGGCTTCTATCCATTTAGTGAAATAGTCTGTGGCAGTAAGGATCCACCGGTGTTGAGCAGAAGATGATGGGTGGATTTCTCCTATGAAGTCAAGTCCCCACTGTTGAAAAGGGGCTTCAACAGTAATTGGATGCAGAGGAAGGGGTAGTAATTTTCTCTTGCCCTCGAACAATTGGCATTTATGGCAAGTGGTTGTAAGTTTGTGCACATCAGGAAAAAGAGTAGGCCAATAGAAACCAGCCCTCAAAATTTTGTTGGCTGTTGACTTCCAGTACAGATGGCCTCCACACTCTCCTTCATGGAATTCATGTTTAATCTTTTCTGCATCAAACTCAGGCAAACATTTAAGCAATATACCACTAGCATTTTTCCAATAAAGACATTTATCAATAATGCAATAGTTTACAGCTTTTAACTTTAGGAATCTTGCCTTTGTTTTGGATAAACCAGGAGGTGTGTTTAAATTAAGCAAAACATAAACAATATCAGTATACCAAGGAGAATTCGCAAAATAATCTTCAACAATGGGGATTGAGAATTCGTCTTGGTCATCCAAAGCATTAATCATATTAATATCAAGAACTTCACAATTTGATTCAGCCATTAGCCTAGCTAGACCCTGACCTTTGATAAGCTTAGTGGGTTTAATCTCTAAATCATATTCAAGAATAACAGCAATCCACTTACCTCTCTTACCATCTGGATCCTGGGTTAGAATGTCTTTTACAACTGAATTTGGGACAAAGGCAATGATATGTGAGTGAAGGACGTATACCCTGAAGTCTTTTAAAGCTTTTACCAAAGCAAAAGCATGTTTTTCCATAATGTTATACTTCAGAGGGGCATCCATCAATGCCTTGCTAAAGAATGCAATGGGCTGCTCTTGTCCTTGTGGATTTTTCTGTAAAAGGACAGCAGCTATAGTATGTTCTGATGCAAATGAGAAGATATAAAAATCTTTTGAGAAATCCGGACTTATGAGAACTGGTGTTTTGGTTAATGCTTGTTTAACCAGTTCAAAGGATGTCTTCGCTTCCGAGGTCCATTTTACCCCTTGCTCCTTCTTCAACATGTTTGTGATATTCCTAAGGAGCTCAGCCAAGTTGGGGATGAACCTTCTCAAAAAGTTTATCTTTCCGATGAAAGACTGCAACTCTTTGATATTTCGAGGATGGGAGATTTGCAATATGGCCTCAATCCTCATGGGATCTATCTTTATGCCCTGCTCTGAAATGATATGCCCAAGAACCTTACCTTCTTGGAGACCAAATAATGTCTTCTTGGGGTTCAAAGATATCCCAAACCTTCTGCACTTCTCGAAAACTTTCCTCAAATGTTCTAAGTGTTCTTCATCTGTTTTTGAAAACACAGTTACATCATCAAGATAGATAATGATGAAGAAGCCTAATTCTACCGAGAATGCTATGTCCATGGCTCTCTGAAAGGTTGCTCCAGCATTCATTAAACCAAAAGGCATTTTCACATACATGAAAGTGCCCCAAGGTGTAGTAAAAGCTATCTTTAATTGATCATCAGGGTGGACTAGGACTTGATTATACCCTGAATAGCCATCCAGCAAAGAAATTCTTTTAGACCCCACCACCCTTTGCAAAATATGATCCATCTTGGGTAAAGGGTAGTTGTCTTCCAATGAAGCTTTGTTTAAATTCCTGAAGTCTATACAAAGCCTGATTTCTCCAGTCTTTTTCCTAACTGACACCAGATTAGATACCCACTCAGAATATCTAATAGGGACAATAATACCAGCATCATGCATCTTCATAATTTCCTTCTTAACCAATGGAAACTGGACAGGGTTGATTCTGCGCAGTTTTTGTTTGAATGGTTTTTGGTTTTATTTAAGAGGGATTTTGTGCTGTATTATTTCAGTGTCATAGGATTTAAGATCTTCGTAACTCCATGCAAAAACATCAGAAAATTCTTTAAACAGCTGTAAGTATTTGAGTTTAATGTGAGCTGATAGAGTTTTAGACAGTTTGATCAATCTCGGTTTTTCCTCACTGCCTATATTACATTCCTCCACTTCAGTTTCTACAGGTTCCAGTTTAGGTCTTTTGGCCACATCATCAAAATTAAACAGTTCCTCTAGAGGGGCCAAGCCCTTGGGCAAACTATCATCTTCAGAATGCAGAGTTTCCATTTGTTCTATTTCAGGTTTTGGACTTAATTATGTTTGGTGTGTAGATGTGATAGTCTGAAGGCTTATATCTACCAACTGTGGAGATGGTTCTTCTTCACCAAGAAAATTTTCTTCACTGCAGTCTGTATCATAGTCTGAATCTGAACTATGGGGTTCAAACTCGTTTCTGAATTGCATGAAGTCTTCTATTTGTTTATCTCCATCAAATACCTGCCAATATTTCTTGTTATCTGGGATAGCTAGTCTGAATTTTATCTGAGAGGTGTCATCATACAGCATTGGGCAGGTTCTAGCGGCAAAGGCTAAATTGTGGGCAACAATATTTCCTTTTCTTGGGACAAAAGATAAAGTGTACTCCTCAAATGTTTTCAAAATATCAATGACATCATTCCTGTAGGCCCTAAGTCTGGGGTGATTTGCATTATACTCCCCATTGACTTGCCTAATGATTAATTCAGAATCCCCATAAACATCGATTCTCTTGGCACCTAGTTTGTTCAAAAGACGCAAGCCTAAGAGAAGGGATTCATATTCTGCTATGTTATTGGAACACTGAAAGTTTAATTTGCATGAGATACATTCTGTATGATTATTTTCAGTGTTAGTGACCCAGACACCCGCACCAGCATTTGTTTTGGTGCATGACCCGTCAAAATACATAGTCCAGAGAGGCAGATTTTCAGTTTGGTGTATGGAATTTGTATCATTTGATTCCTCAAGTTTCTCATCGGGTTGAGGACTGTCTTTCTGACTGTCAAGTTTTAAGTTCAACGGGTTTATGACTTGCAGTTCAAGATTTGTGTTTAATTTGCTAGGACCTTCAGATATAATAGACTGTTTTGGCAATTCAGCGTTGTTTTCCTCCTCTTTTACTCCAGCCATGGATTCTATTGAAATAATTTGTTCTGTGAGTGTTTCATCATTAAACATGATAAAAGAATCAAGGCTCGTGTTTATAACATAGAGAGGGGAGTTTTGAGGCCTATCCTGACTTGTCACTGTGTACTGCATGTGGGATTCCATATAAAGCTTCCTAGTTTGGTTAAAAACAGGGATAGTTGCATAGGTCATGTCCATTTGCATGGTCCCCTGTAACTTAGCCCCCCAAGATCGTGATAAAAGCATTCCATACTTTGGGGGGACATCAGCCACAACAACATCCATGACTAAACATTTAGCTGGAATTTGGGCTAAATTGACACAACGATCTTTAATCAATCCTAGACACTTAACTCTACTTGAGTCAAAGGAGTACAGGTCTTTGTAAGGTCTGGTAATCTTGAGACCCAAGCTTTCCATTACAGCTTTTGGCATTAAATTATGGGAAGCACCTGAATCATGCATAGCATTATGGAGAATTTTGTCATGAATGTTTAAGCTTACATAAAAGGGAGGGACAGGACCTTCTTGGAATTTTCCTTCGATCTTTGGACCAAAAATAAGCTCTAGTTGGTCGTCATTAAGATTGAGAGTATCTTCATTATCTTCTAAGTTTAAAGCCTTCAAAATTTTGGACTTATACACGTGCTGGGCAGCTAACTCAGTTAAAGGAACAGAGATTTTGATCTTTGAGATTTCCTGTTCTAGGTTAAAAAGGTTTTGACTCTTCAAAGCATTGACTTCAGCCTTGTTTGCTGCCATTTTATCAGCAATAACATCTTGCTGATTTGGTTTATCTACAGTTGAAACAGTTGTTTTCGCAGGAGTACTAACCGATGTGCTAGTACTACTAATGTTTGCACTCTGTTTTTAGATGTTTTGAGTGTCTTTCTCTTTATCATTACCAGAATCAACAGCCACCGTTTTGTCCTTTTGTTTGATTGTTTTAGACTTGGTTGCAGTGCTGTTTTGAGAAGGTTTGTCAGAGGTTTTATTGTTGGGGGTTTGTTGATTAGATTTACTTCTGAGTTCATATTCCCTTAAAGGCTCTATGACAGCGTTTTCCATGTTTTGATAGTAATTCTGATTATCATCTCTTCTGTCATCACAAGGCGTATAAAGACCTTTCTTTTCATCATAATGAACCTCAAAGTCATCATCATCTACCCCAAACAGGTTTATATCGTTATCCTCTGTTGTTTCATCTGTTTCCTCAACCTCGCTTAAAAAGTTCTGATGAAAGGGAGGGATGATCTGCTGATCATCTTCCCTGGGTCTGTTTGGAGGCTGATTCCTTCTAAGATTCTGATTCTGGTTTTGGTTTCTGTTTTGAGGAGCGTTTTGATTTAAACTTGCTTGCGATCTCTCTAGAATGCTCATTTTCTTCATCATTTCTTCCATCATTCTTTCCATCTTCGAGCTCGAAGTAGAAGGGGTGGATTCCTCTCTAAAAGATACTCTTTTTTCAGCTTTCATTCTTGCTCTCTTCTCCATGAGGTTTACCTCCACAGAAAGAGCACCTCTTTGCATATCTTCAAGGGTTGCAAAGACTCTTTCTCTGAGTGAATATGTCATGTCTGGATCGAACCCCTCCGGAAATTTGTTTAAGGCTGATCCCTGAGGAGGTTTCAGTTCAGGGGAAAGTGCATTATACACACTGTTAAATTTGGTACAATAAGCTTGTACACTTTCCCCAGGGTTCCTATGGAGATTGTTGTAGTCGGCAAGGACTTGGAGAGGGTTTTTCCTTACTTCCCATTTGTTTAAGAATGTTTGATGGAAGGCTTGGAGGTCGTTAATACTATGGGGGGTTAAACCTTTAAACCATTTTCTCACTTCTCCCCCCAAACTTTGAGCAAACAGTCTGATTTTGACAGATTCATTATCAATTTCATTTCTGTCAAAGTAGTCATTCATCTTGTCCACATGTTGAGATGTTGTTATGGTATTGTTAGCATCATATAATGGAATTTTGGACTGATAATCTTGTGGAAGATTGACTAATGGTACAGGAAGGACTAAGGGAGCATACCATGCTGCCATGATATGTGGTGGGGGTGGATTTACAAGAGGATGTGTGGGTTGAAGTGGAGTGGCTTGAACAGTGGATGAAGGGGGAACAAAAGTGGATGGAACAGCAGTAGATCTTTGAGCTGATCTCGGATGAGAGACACCTAGATTATATAAGAAATATAAATCAGGAGGTGTTGATTCTCTATTCTCAAGAGTTTCACCTGTTTCGGGAGATGAAGGTGTAAGCTCAGAATCTAACTGATCCAAATCGCCAAATGACCTAGTTCTGAATGGGTTTAATAAGTCAATTTGTGATTCATGAAGAGCTGAAAGGTTTTCAGGTACTGAATTGGCTCTTAGGGGTGGCCTGAAGATAGTTGAGGATTGTATCCTAGGAGACTTCCTAAGAATTCTTTCTGGGTTATCAACTATTTCAGGAGGATCTGGGTCAGGATGGGCTCTGGTGCGAATCTTTTTAGAAGCCACAATGTTTATATGTTTAGACCCAACTAAACAAGAGAAGTTCAACCAGATATGACAATCTTTAAACGGTTAACTAATCTGTTTTCTCAATTCGAATCCTGCAGTCCTCCAACTGAGTTTGAATATTGTTATAATGATAAGGGTTCTTCCCAGTGGAGTCTTAAGGTCTGTTCAGGATGGTGGAGTCGCCAGGTGGAAGGTTCAAAGTGTTTTCCAAGGAGTACACTGTCCACCACAGTGTTTGTGAAACATTCCTTTTCAGAGATATCTCGAAACACAACAAACTCTAACCAGAGATTGACTGGGAGGGCATTCACCAGATATGTCACCCCCAAAAGAGGATGAGATCCAGAGGCTACCTGGCCCTTTCCAGACTCTATCTAAGAGTATAGGGTAAAACACATCAAAGACGTATACAAGATATCAAAACTAGTGTTTTACTACCAATCTGAAATGTTTTTGGTATTTTCTGAATTATTTATATTTGTGGTTTTAAAGGAATGTCCCAACTTTGCCTCAAAACTTAGCTAAGGTTATGAAACAAAGACAGTCTATCCTTATGGCTAAGCTAGCTGATTTTCCAAGGTTAGATAAAAACTTAACAGAATCCCAGGATTGACCTAGTTTGTCACTGATTCAATTGATCTTCATCTTGATTACCATTTCTTGGTAGTGCTTGAAAAGGCTGCTTTTGACTCTCAAAATGTTGTGAAGTTTCTGGGTAAGAGTCCCCAGCGGAGTCGCCAGAAATGTTAGGTTCTGGTGGCTCAAGCTGGCTAATAAAGCAAGTGCTCTATGAACCCCAACGCAAGCTTCTTTATGAATAGATTTGAAATAGATTTGAATGTAAAAGACTCTAATTTCTCCCCAGCGGAGTCGCCAGAAATGTTAGGTCTTTGTAACAAGCAAGATTGGCAAAGTCTGATCACAGAGTTAACATCATTTCAACCAACTTTGGGATTCTAGGATCTAGCCCTCCTGAATCCGGAGAGGGATCTCTCCAATATGTACAAAGATGGATATTTTCTTTGAAGTTTAGGGTGATGATATTAGGCTAGTTATGAAGGCCAAGGGTTTTGTTTGGTTTTCTCAGATGGTTGAACATAGTTGCTGTCTGAGGCGGAAAGATCTATATGCAAATAGGTTCAAAGGTGAGAAGTTGCAAGCAAACAGAATAAGCTTTGATTCTAAAGAAAGATGATGGCAAGTTTTCAATCCATTGGGCTATGGAGTCATAAGAGAATTTAATTGAAACATCCAAGTTCAAGAGTAATCTATGGGGCAAGTCATCTAGGCCTAAGGATCTCTTTGAAGTTTGATTTATGGAATGGGGTGATACAAAAAGAAAGGGAATTAACAGATGCAGAACAAAGAGCAGCCCAGGATCTGGTAAGTAATTTGAAACTAGCCAGCCTTTGACCAGGCACTTAAGAAAAACATAGAAGCAAACTAGGATCTGGTAAGTACTTTGAAACTATCCAGCCTTTGATACACTTCTGATAGAACACAGATTAAAAACAAAGGGAAACTTGAAGGCAACCTTTGGAGTAGAGACTAGCGGGCAGGGCTCACCTTTCTCCTCATCTTATTTCTCCTTTACTTAGTTGCTTCCAAGACAATCACCAAGATAACACAGAATGGCCTAAGATCTGATAAGTACTTTGAAACTAGTCAGCGTTTGACACATCCTAAGGGAAACAGACAAACAGTTGAGCAAACAAGAAAGGGACTCAGGGCTAACCTTTGATTTCCTCAATTCCTTCCTTACACAACATATATGAAAGTAACATTTAAAAATAACATTCAGCAGTGACGAAAAGATGAGGGAACGCCAGCATCTCTGTGCTTAGACCGAATTCAATCATTTCTAAATAACACAATTAGAAGAAAACATTGGGATAAAGATTTTTCAGCCAGAGAAGGTCACTGATGTACATCAAACTCTAACACTGTTTAAACTGTTCTTTATAGTGGAAAATGGAAACAAATTGAAAACATAAATAAAATGACAAGTTACAGTGAGAATAACATCACCATCAGCATAGACCAGGATCCCATAAATCAGCTTGTATTGATTGCTTCAAACCGGTTACAATCTTCAAATCCAATGTTTTAATTCACCTCTCCTCACAACCTAACCTATCTGTTACAAGCAGAGCTCCAAGGGCCCATGAAACCACTATTTACAGTCAAGAGTTTTCCACTCAGAAATAGCTACAGTGCTTCAGCAATTACATTGACAACCAACTAATCCAACCCCTCACTCATCTTCTTCTGGAGTATTTATAGAAGGATGAGGAGGTGAGATCCGATAAAAAGATCTCAAATACAATCAATGCAGAATTATTGTCTCCCTGACCCCGAGAGGCTTGATGAAGAAATTCTACAGGTGTTACATTGCATTAATGTGTTTATACTTAAGAAGTAAGCTCAAAGAGAGCTTATGTTGACCTTTGAGGCTCTGCGTACTGTTAGGGTTACTCTGCAAACATTCTGTCGTTGAAATCTGGTGCAGTAATAACTTCTTTGGTTGTTCGAGGCATAATATCTGATCTTGTTCAATAAATTCATCCTCTGATTGAGCATTCTGAGGCAATAGGTGGCACTGTGGTGGTTGAGGAATCAATTCGCCTCAAAGTATGGCGGTGGAGGCGATCTGTCTGATGAACACTTTTAGGTTTTGCTTTAATCCGTGTTCTGAGCCGGGGATTAGGCTTTTGATAACCATCTTAGCCGTAATCCCTGCCAATTTATTCATAAAACTGCTGCTCTGGTTCATTCTGTCTTCACAATCGGACATCCTTTCCCTGTGTCGATTCGCCGGTATTCTCTGCTATGTAGGGCTGTGTAGATAAGAAAAAGGCATCAATGCCGTTAGAAACACCGATGAAACGTGAAAACCGACCTTGCAGGTGATTTCTACAGAGAAATTTAGACATATAGGATCGTCACCCTCCTGGTCTGAGAACCCTGTTTAAACCACGAACAAATGACTTTTCCCTGCAAAATACGAGAAAAATGAGAAAATCATGCGTTATATGAAAAAACTGCATCGGAAGGCGTGCGGGAGAAAGGAGCGATCAGAGCCGTTGATCGTATGGCGATCAACGGTCGGGGGTGTTTTTGAACAGTCAACGGAGGAAAAGATGGACCGTGCGACGAAATCGGGAGAGTGAATGTAAACCGTCAATCTACAGAGATCGACGGCGGGGATTGGCCTTTAAACGCGCCGGGGAAGATTTAACGGGCGGGGAATTCGTTAAAGGGTGAGCGGAAAAGGCGATCAGGGACCGTCGGATGAGAGGGCCCAGATCCGACGGCGGGGATGAATCCCGCTGCATGGCCATAGGACGAGGTTTAACGCACGGGCAATAGACATGGCACGGTGGTTTTGGGATGAAGTGGCGAACACGTGTCGGCCAGCGTGTGGGATCGCTGGCCGACGGTATAAAACCGCTCCCGGACGAAAGGTGGTGCGGGCATGAAACCGGTGGAAATGGAAAACAGCGCGGCGAAGGGGGGTCCACCAGATGAGGGGTACACTCCGCACCGTTAATCCGTGGGACAGATCGACGGCTGAGTTTCAATATGATTTTCTTTGGTGGAAAAATAAAATAAACCCGACTTTGCGTTTTACAAAGGTTTTCAATGTTTTCGGGTAATAAATAAATTCCAAGTGTTAAGCGCCCGTAGGACTTAGCACATGGTTCTGGCGTCGGGGCATATGGAGGAAGAAACGGAAAGGGGCTTAGCCTGAGGGGCTAACACCTAACGCATAGAAACGTATGTTTTTCTATGGTTTTTTAACTGATTTTAGCAAAAGGAGAAGGGTTTCGATAGGTAAAAAAGTGAGTTTTTAACCTTAGGAAATGAGATTAATCGAGGAATAAGGGGTAATACATGATTTAGTGGGATATTTTATGAAGAAAAGGCAATTGGAGGATGAAGGTAAAAATGGAGGACAGGGAGGGGAAAAAGGAGGAGGATGCAGCAATACTTTGACTTGGATTTTCTTGGGGAATCAGAGGCTGGGAAGAAGGAAAAGTATGAAGAACCAACCAGCAGTTTGTGATCTTACCAACAGTCTTCAAGCACCAACAAGTTTCAGGATTGAATTTGTTTCTTGAAGGCTGCAAAGAATATTTAGCCACCAACTGATATAATTGAAAAAAATATAGGTGGCTAACAGTGGCTCCACGCGGGGATGGTGCCTTCATGAGAGGCATCGAAATTTCGGACCTTGATTTCTCTGGGATGCTGACTGGTGCCTGACCCATTGCTTTCTCTTTCTTTACCTTTGACAAAATAATATCAGTTATGAAAGAAAGATGAATTTCATCAATACAACTTCTACCTACCCCAATCCTACTGATCTAACATTTTTTCTTCATCAGAGTGCACTTGGATTGGAAAACTCTATTCTCAACATTTTATTCTTTTGAAAGCAGGAAATCTAATCTATTTCTACTCCTTATTTCTCCCTGAACTCAGATTAAACAGTTGAGTTCAGATGTTTCCCTACCTAGTCTACTGTCTGTTGGGATTAAACGGTCCAACAAACTTTTCATTCTCTAAATTCTACAACAGAAATTTAAAAATTGTCAAGTCAAGATTGAGTTGTTCGACTTGCTATGATCTATGGCATAAAGACAAGCTGCACATAGATTATTATTTGCAGAAAATTTTAAATCAAAACAGAAGGCTTAAGATCTGAAAATTTCTTATTATGGCCTTCTCTTATATTCACAGCTCTGTTTTTTCCTTTTTGGTGAGCTATCTTTGCTTCTCTTCTGGTTCAAGTTTTGAGCGAATTAGAACCAGGTCTTTTCTCTTTGACTCAGAAATTAGAGTGGTTCTGAGTCATCCCTTTGGAAACTTTGGTTCAGATTTTGAGGTGATTTGAACCTTAATTTCTACCTAAATCTATCTACTGATAAGCCAAGATTAAACAGTTTGGCAAATCAAATTTGCTACCCTATCAGCAGAAAATTGAAAGCTAATTAGTCAAGATTAAACAGTTTGACCAATTAGAAGTGTGTTTTAAGGAGTGGCATTTAAGCTTGCACACTTTCAAATTTATTTTTCTTTTTGGCATGGGGCTTTGCCTTTCTTGTTTTCATTTCTGCCCTCTTTTCTTTCTTTCTTTGTTTTTTTTGTATTTTTTGATTTTTCATAACTTTAAATGCAATGGTGGATGAAATATTTACATTAGAAAGAAGGTAAAAAAAAAAAAAAAAGGCTTCAAACATGAAATAATTTAAGAAAGGTAATGCTTAAGCATCCTGCCATTGACAGGACCCCCAAACAATTCTGTTCCATTCAGCTCTTGTAAGAAGAATGCATTGTTTCCAGCAACTGAATGAATGGAGTAAGGGCCAAGCCACAGATTTTCAAATTTACCATGCTTTCCCTTGTCCTCCCTCTTTGAGTCCCACTTTAAAACTTTGTCCCCAATCTTGAAATTGCTGGCCTTTGTCCTTCTATCAAATATCTTCTTGATATTGTTTTGCTTTTGCAATGCTTTTTTGTACACTTCCTCCCTGGTTTGTTGAAGATGAATGGTCTGATTTATTCTTCTGGTTATGTCATTTTCTTCAGTCTGGAGCTCTTGAATTAACTTCATAACTGGTACACCAAGGCTATTAGGAAAAATTGCATCTGTACCATACACAAGCTGGAAGGGTGACATACCAATGGATTTCTTCAATGTTAATCTATCAGCCCAAAGCGCATGGATTAGCTTTGTGTGCCAAGACTTTTTGTTGTCCTCCAACAGTTTCTTTATTATGTTCACTAAGCTTTTGTTGGAAGACTCTGCAAGTCCATTACCCTGAGGATAATAGGCTGTGGAGTGTCCCAATGTTATCTGGTACTTGTGACAGAATTCCACCATTTTCTTTGACCCAAATGCTGTTGCATTATCTGTGATGATCTTGGTAGGACAGCCAAATCTGGAAAGGATATTGGTTTCTATGAATTTAATGATAACCGAGTCATTGGCTTGTCTACAAGGAATGGCTTCTATCCACTTAGTGAAATATTCTGTGGCAGTAAGGATTCACCTGTGTTGGGCAGAGGATGGTGGGTGGATTTCTCCTATGAAGTCAAGTCCCCACTGTTGAAAAGGGGCTTCAACAGTGATTGGATGCAGAGGAAGGGGTAGTAATTTTCTCTTGCCCTCGAACAATTGGCATTTATGGCAAGTGGTTGTCAGTTTGTGTATATCAGGAAAAAGAGTAGGCCAATAGAAACCAGCCCTCAAAATTTTGTTGGTTGTTGACTTCCAGTACAAATGGCCTCCACACTCTCCTTCATGGAATTCCTGCTTAATCTTTTCTGCATCAAACTCAGGCAAACATTTAAGCAATATACCACTAGCATTTTTCCAATAAAGACATTTATCAATAATGCAATAGTTTACAGCTTTCAACTTTAGGAATCTTGCCTTTGTTTTAGATAAACCGGGAGGTGTATTCAAATTAAGCAGAACATAAACAATATAAGTATACCAAGGAGAATTCGCAAAATGATCTTCAACAATGGGAGTTGAGAATTCTTCTTGGTCATCCAAAGCATTAATCATATTAATATCAAGAACTTCACAATTTGCTTCAGCCATTAACCTAGCTAGACCCTGGCCTTTGATGAGCTTAGTGGGTTTAATCTCTAAATCATATTCAAGAATAACAGCAATCCACTTACCTCTCTTACCATCTGGATCCTGGGTTAGAATGTCTTTTACAACCGAATTTGGGACAAAGGCAATGATGTGTGAGTGAAGGATGTATACCCTGAAGTCTTTCAAAGCCTTTACCAAAGCAAAAGCCTGTTTTTCCATAATGTTATACCTCAAAGGGGCATCCCTCAATGCCTTGCTAAAGAATGCAATGGGCTGCTCTTGTCCTTGTGGATTTTTCTGTAAAAGGACAGCAGCTATGGTATGTTCTGATGCAAACGAGAAGATATAAAAATCTTTTGAAAAATCAGGACTTATGAGAACCGGTGTTTTGGTTAACGCTTGTTTCACCAGCTGAAAGGATGTCTTTGCTTCCGAGGTCCATTTTACCCCTTGCTCCTTTTTCAACATGTTTGTGATATTCCTAAGGAGCTCAGCCAAATTGGGAATGAACCTTCTCAAAAAGTTAATCTTTCCAATGAAAGACAACAACTCTTTGATGTTTCGAGGATGAGAGATTTGCAATATAGCCTCAACCCTCATGGGATCTATCTTTATGCCCTCTTCTGAAATGATGTGTCCAAGAATTTCACCTTCTTGGAGACCAAATAAGGTCTTCTTAGGGTTCAAATATATTCCGAACCTTCTGCACTTCTCGAAAACTTTCCTCAAATGTTCTAAATGTTCTTCATCTGTTTTTGAAAACACAGTTACATCATCAAGATAGATAATGATGAAGAAGCCCAATTCTTCCGAGAATGCTATGTCCATGGCTCTCTGAAAGGTTTCTCTAGCATTCATTAAACCAAAAGGCATTTTCACATACATGAAAGTGCCCCATGGTGTAGTAAAAGTTGTCTTTAATTGATCATCAGGGTGGACTAGGACTTGATTATACCCTAAATAGCCATCCAGAAAAGAAATTCTTTTAGACCCCACCACCCTTTGCAAAATATGATCCATCTTGGGTAAAGGGTAGTTGTCTTTTAATGAAGCTTTGTTTAAATTTCTGAAGTCTATACAAAGCCTGATTTCTCCAGTCTTCTTCCTAACAGACACCAGATTAGACACCCACTCAGAATATCTAATAGGGACAATAATACCAACATCGTGCATTTTCATGATTTCCTTCTTAACCAATGGAAACTGGACAGGGTTGATTCTGCGCAGTTTCTGTTTGAATGGTTTTTGGTTTTCTTTAAGAGGGATTTTGTGCTGTATTATTTCAGTTTCATAGGATTTAAGATCTTCGTAACTCCAAGAAAAAACATCAGAAAACTCTTTGAACAGCTCTATATATTTGAGTTTAATGTGAGCTGGCAAAGTTTTGGACAGCTTGATCAATTTCGGTTTTTCCTCACTGCCTATATTACATTCCTCCACTTCAGTTTCTACAGGTTCCAGTTTAGGTTTGTTGGCCACATCATCAAAATCAAACAGTTCTTCTAGAGGGGCCAAACCCTTGGGTAAACTATCATCCTTAGAATGCAGGGTTTCCATTTCCTCTATTTCAGATCTTGCACTTGATTCTGTTTGGTTTCCAAGTTGGGTAGTCTGAAGGTTTATATCTACCAGTTGTGGAGACGGTTCTTCTTCGCCAAGAAAATTTTCTTCACTGCAGTCTGTATCATAATCTGAATTTGAACTATGGGGTTCAAACTCATTTCTGAATTGCATGAAGTCTTCTATTTGTTTATCTCCACCAAATACCTTGCAATATTTCTTGTTATCTGGTATAGCTGGTCTAAATTTTATCTGAGAGGTGTCATCATACAGCATTGGGCAGGTTCTAGCAGCAAAGGCTAAATTGTGGGCTGCAATGTTTCTTTTTCTTGGGACAAAAGACAATGTGGACTCCTCAAATGTTTTCAAAAGATCCATGACATCATTCCTATAGGCCCTAAGTCTGGGGTGATTAGCATTATACTCCCCATTAACTTGCCTAATGATTAATTCAGAATCCCCATATACATTGATTCTCTTGGCACCTAACTTTTTCAAAAGATGCAAGCCTAAGAGAAGGGATTCATATTCTGCTATGTTGTTGGAACACTGAAAGTTTAATTTACATGAGATACATTCTGTATGATTATTTTCAGTGTTAGTGATCCAGACACCTGCACCAGCATTTGTTTTGGTGCATGACCCATCAAAATACATAGTCCAGAGAGGAGCATTTTCAGTTTGGTGGACGGGCTGTGTATCTCTTGATTCCTCAAGTTTTTCATCGGGTTGAGGGTTGTCCTGCTGACTATCAAGTTTTAAGTTCAAAGGATTGATAACTTGCAGTTCAAGATCTGTGTTTAGTTTGCTAGGATCTTCAGACACAATAGACTGTTCCGGCATTTCAACGTTGTTTTCCTCTCCCTCCGTTTCAGCCATTGATTCTGTTGAAATGATGTGTCCTGTAAGTGTTTCATCATTGAACATGATAAAAGAATCAAGGCTCGTATTTATAGCATAGAGAGGGGAGTTTTGAGGCCGATCTTGACTTTTCATTGTGTACTGCGTGTGGGATTCCCTGTAAAGTCTTCTAGTCTGATTAAAAACAGGGATAGTCGCATAGGTCATGTCCATTTGCATGGTCCCCTGTAACTTAGCACCCCAAGACCTTGATAAAAGCATTCCATACTTTGGGGGTACATCAGCCACAACAACATCCATGACTAAACATTTGGCTGGAATCTGGGCTAAATTAACACATAGATCTTTTATCAATCCTAAACATTTAACTCTACTTGAGTCAAAGGAGTACAAGTCCTTGTAAGGTCTGGTAATTTCAAGACCCAGGCTTTCCATTACAGCTTTTGGCATTAAATTATGGGAAGCGCCTGAGTCATGCATAGCATTGTGCAGAATTTTGTCATGAATGTTTAAGCTTACATAAAAGGGAGGGACAGAACCCTCTTGGAACTTTCCTTCAATATCTGGACCAAAAATAAGCTTTGGTTGGTCATCATTAAGATTGAGTGAATCTTCATTATCCTCTAAGTTCAACGCTTTCAAAATTTTGGACCTATATACATGTTGGGCAGCTAACTCAGTCAAAGGAACAGAAATTTTGATCTTTGAGATTTCCTGTTCTAGGCTAAAAAGGTTTTGACTTTTTAAAACATTGATTTCAGCCTTGTTTGCTGCCGCTTTATCAGCAATAACAACTTGCTGATTTGATTTATCTACAGTTGGAACAGTTATTTTACCAGGAGTACTAACCGAGTTGCTAGTACTACTAATGTTTGCACTCTGTTTTTCAATATTTTGAGTGTCTTTCTCTTTACCACTACCAGAATTATCAGCCACTGTTGTGTCCTTTTGTTTGATTGTTTTAGGCTTGGTTGCAGTGTTGTTTTGAGAAGGTTTGTCAAAGGTTTCCTTGTTGGGGGTTTGTTGATTAGACCTACTTCTGAGTTCATATTCCCTTGAAGGTTGTATGACAGCGTTTTCCATGTTTTGATAGCTATTCTCATTATCATCTCTTCTGTCATCGTAAGGTGTATAAAGACCTTGTTTATTATCATAATGAACCTCAAAGTCATCATCATCTACCCCAAATAAGTTTATATCGTCTTCCTATGTTATTTGATCTGTTTGTTCAACCTCACTTAAAAAGCTTTGATGAAAGGGAGGAATGATCTGCTGATCATCTTCCCTGGGTCTGTTTGGAGGCTGATTTCTTTTAATATTCTGATTCTGGTTTTGGTTTCTGTTTTGAGGAGCGTTTTGATTTAGAATTTCTTGCGCTCTCTCTAGAATGCTCATTTTCTTCATCATTTCTTCCATCATCCTTTCCATATTTGAGCTTGAAGTAGAAGGGGTGGATTCCTCTCTAAAAGATACTCTCTTTTCAGCTTTCATTCTTGCTCTCTTCTCCATGAGGTTAACTTCCACAGAAAGAGCACCTCTTTGCATATCTTCAAGGGTTGCAAAAACTCTTTCTCTGAGTGAATATGCCATGTCCGGATCAAACCCTTCAGGAAATTTGTTTAAGGCTGAGCCCTGAGGAGGTTTCAGTTCAGGGGAAAGTGCATTATACACACTGTTAAATCTGGTACAATAAGCTTGTACACTTTCCCCAGGGTTCCTATGGAGATTGTTATAGTCGGCAAGGACTTGGAGAGGGTTCTTCCTTACTTCCCATTTTTTTAAGAATGTTTGATGGAAGGCTTGGAGGTCGTTAATACTATGGGGGGTTAAAACTTTAAACCATTTTCTCACTTCTCCCCCCAAACTTTGAGCAAACAGTCTGATTTTGACAGATTCATTATCAATTTCATTTCTGTCAAAGTAGTCATTCATCTTGTCCACATGTTGAGATGTTGTTATAGTATTACTAGCATCATATAATGGAATTTTGGACTGATAGTCCTGTGGAAGATTGACTAATGGTACAGGAAGGACTAAGGGAGCATACCACGCTGCCATGATATGTGGTGGGGGCGGATTTACAAGAGGAGGTGTGGGTTGAAGTGGAGTGGTTTGAACAGTGGATGAAGGATGAACAGAAGTAGATGGAACAGCAGTAGATCTCCGAGCTGATCTTGGATGAGAGACACCTAGATTATGTAAGAAATGTAAATCAGGAGGTGTTGATTCTCTATTCCCAAGGGTTTCACTTGTTTCGGGAGATGGAAGTGAAGGCTCAGAATCTAACTGATCTAAATCACCAAATGACCTAGTTCTGAATGGGTTCAATAAGACAATTTGTGATTCATGAAGAGCTGAAAGGTTTTCAGGGACTGAATTAGCTCTTAGGGGTGGTCTGAAAATAGTTGAAAATTGTACCTTAGGAGACTTCCTAAGAATTCTTTCTGGGTTATCAACTATTTCAGGAGGATCTGGGTCAGGATGGGCTCTAGTGTGAATCTTTTTAGGAGCCACAAATTTTATATGTTTAGACCCAACTAAACAGGAAAAGTTCCACCAGATCTGACAATCTTTAGGAGGTTAACCAGTCTGTTTTTACAATTTTTCAATCCCACAGTCCTCTAACTGAGTTTGAATGATTTTATAATGATAAGGGTTCTTCCCAGTGGGGTCTAAAGGTCTGTTCAGGATGGTGGAGTCGCCAGGTGGAAAGTTCAGAGTGTTTTCAAAGGAGTACACTGTCCACCACAGTGTTTGTGAAACATTCCTTTTCAAGGATATCTCAAAACACACCAAACTCTAACCAGAGATTGACTGGGAGGGCATTCACTGGATATGTCACCCCTAGAAGAGGATGAGACCCGGAGGCTACCTGGCCCTTTCCAGACTTTGTCTAGGAGTATAAGGTAAAACACATCAAAGACGTATACAAGATATCAAAACTAGTGTTTTACTACCAATCTAAAATGTTTTTGGTATTTTCTGAATTGCTTTTATTTGTGGTTTAGAAGAATATCATAACTCTCCCTCAAAACTTAGCTACGGTTATGAAACAAAGACAGTGTATCCTTATGGCTAAGCTAGCTGATTTTCCAAGGTTACATAAAAACTTAAAAGAATCCTAGGGCTGACCTAGTTTGTCACTGATTCAATTGAGCTTCATCTTAATTACCATTTTCTTGGTAGTTCTTGAAAAGGCTGCTTCTAACTCTCAAGGTTTATGTGAAAATAAAGGGGAAAAAGAAATGAAAGCTCAAGTCATGAGTAGTCCCCAGCGGAGTCGCCAGAAATGTTAGGTTCTGGTGGCTTAGCTGCAAAATAGAACAATTGTCATGGAACCAGAGATTTTAGGTTAAACTCTCCCCAGCAGAGTCGCCAGAAATGTTAGGTCTCTGTAACAAGCAAGATTGGCAAAGTCCGATCACAGAGTTAACATCATTTCAACCAACTTTTGGATTCTAGGATCTAGCCCTCCTGAATCCGGAGAGGGATCTCTCCAATATGTACAAAGATGGATATTTTCTTTGAAGTTTGGGGTGATGATATTAGGCTAGTTATGAAGGCCAAGGGTTTTGTTTGGTTTTCTCATATGGTTGAACATAGTTGTTGTCTGAGGCGGAAAGATCTATATGCAAATAGGTTCAAAGGTGAGAAGTTGCAAGCAAACAAAGTAAGCTTTGATTATGAAGAGAGATGATGGGAAATTTTCAATCCATTGTGCTATGGAGTCATAAGAGAATTTAATTGGAACATTCAGGTTCAAGAGGAATCTATGGGGCAAGTCATCTATGCCTAAGGATCTCTTTAAAGTTTGATTTATGGAATGGGGTGATACAATAAGAAAGGGGAAATAACAGATGGAGAACGAAGAGCAGCCCAGGATCTGGTAAGTACTTTGAAACTAGCCAGCCTTTGACCAGGCACTTAAGAAAGACATAGAAGCAAACTAGAATCTGGTAAGTACTTTGAAACTATTCAGCCTTTGATACACTTCTAATAGAACACAGATTAAAAACAAAGGGAAACTTGAAGGCAACCTTTGGAGCAGAAACTAGTGGGTTGGGACTCACCCTGATCTTCTCCTAGTTCTTCTTTACTTAGTTACTTCCAAGACAATCACCAAGATAACACAGAATGGCCTAAGATCTGATAAGTACTTTGAAACTAGTCAGCTTTTGACACATCCTAAGGGAAACAGACAAATAGTTGAGCAAACAAGAAAGGGACTCAGGGCTAACCTTTGATTTCCTCAATTCATTCTTTACACAACATACATGAAAGTAACATTTAAAAATAACATTCAGCAGTGACGAAAAGATGAGGGAACGCCAGCATCTCTGTGCTTAGACTGAATTAAATCATTTCTAAATAACACAATTAGAAGAAAACATTGGAATAAAGGTTTCTCAGCCAGAGAAGGTTACTGATATACAGCAAGCCTTAACACTGTTTAAACTGTTCTTTATAGTGGAAAATGAAACAAATTGAAAACTGAAATAAAATGACAAGTTACAGTGAGAATAACATCACCATCAACATAGACCAGGATCCCATAAATCAGCTTGTATTGATTGCTTCAAACCGGTTACAATCTTCAAATCCAATGTTTTAATCCATCTCTTTTCACAATCTAACCTATCTGTTACAAGCAGAGCTCCAAGAGCCTATGAAACCACTATTTACAGTCAAGAGTTTTTCACTCAGAAACAGCTACAACACTTCAGCAATTACATTGACAACCAACTAATCCAACCCCTCACTCATCTTCTTCTGGAGTATTTATAGAAGGATGAGGAGGTGAGATCTGATGAAAAGATCTCAAAATACAATTAATGCAGAATAAATGTCTTCCTGGCCCTGGGAGGCTCGATGAAGAAATTATACAGGTGTTTGCACTGCATTAATGTGTTTACACTTATGAAGTAATCTCGAAGGGAGCTTTTGTTGACCTTTGAGGCTCTGCGTACTATTAGGGTTACTCTGCAAAAATTCTGTCATTAAATCTGGTGCAGAAATAACTTCTTTGGTTGTTCCGAGGCATAATATCTGATCTTGTTCAATAAATTCATCCTCTGATTGAGCATTCTGAGGCAATAGGTGGCACTGCGGTGGTTGAGGAATCAATTTGCCTCAAAGTATGGCGGTGGAGGCAACATCTGATGAACACTTTTAGGTTTTGCTTTAATCTGTGTTCTGAGCCGGGGATTAGGCTTTTGATAACCGTCTTAGCCGTAATCCCCGCCAATCTATCCATAAAACTGCTGCTCTGGTTCACTCTGTCTTCAAAATCTGATACTCTTCCTTGCGTTGATGTTGACTGCATTCTTCAGGCTTTACAGGGACACATAGCAACCAAGGCTCATGAAACCTTGTTGATATCTTTATTCTTCACCCTGCAGTCGATTCTCTGGATAAATCAGAAGGACGGGAGTCGTCACCCTCATTCTTCAGATTTTCATTAAAACACGACGAATGAATCTTAAAACCTGCAAAACACAATAAAAATGAGAAAATCCTGCATTATATGGATAATCTGCATCGGAGGGCGTGCGGAAAATGGAGCGGAGAAAAAGGGATTTTGTACAGTGGAATCGGGAGGACGAATGAGAACCGTCGATCCGCGGAGATCAATGGTGGAGATCGACTTTTGGATGCGCCGGGGGAAGATTCAACAGGCGGGGAAATCCGTTAAAAGTCGAGCAAACAAGGCGCTTAGCAACCGTCGGATGGGGAGGCCCAGATCCGACGGCGGAGATGAATCCCGCTGCGGGGTGATGGGACAACAGATAACGCGCGGGCGAAGTGGAAGGACGGCGGTTTTGGGAATGAGGTGGAGGACACGCGTTGGCCAGCGTGTGGAATCGCTGGCCGACGAGATAAAACCGACATTCGATGAAAGGTGGTGCGGGATATATACCATGGTTTTTGAAAACAAGCGCAGGGGAAGGGGGGTCCACCAGGTGTGAGGTACTCCGCTCCGTCAAATCTGGGGAGCAGATTGACGGCTAGGAAGGCTCGGGGCGATAAAATACGTGGCTTCATATTTCACACCCAAACCTTATAAAAGATGGGTTTTTGAAGGTTTCAAAGAAAGAAGGGCGGAGTGGGGACCACGCCTCGGTTTAGCGCCTCTGGAATTGAGCGGCCGGTCGCGGCGCTCGGGCATGTGGAGGGAAAGACGGCAAGGGGCTTAGCTCGAGGGGCTAAAAACCAGCGCATAGAAAATAGGCGTTTTTATATGATTTTCAATGTTTTTTGAAAAAGGAAAAAGGTTCCGATAGGCCAAAAGTGGGTTTTTAGCCTTAGGAAATGAGATTAATGAGGGGATAAGGAAAAGCATAGGGTTTAGTGGGGTTTTTATGGATGAAAGGAAACTGAAGAAATGAAGGTAAGATGGAAGCAGGGGAGGGGAAAAAGGAGGAGGATGCAGCAATCTTTGATTTGGATTTTCATGGAATATCAGAGGCTGAGAGAAGGAAAAGTATGAAGAACCAACCAGCAGTTTATGATCTTACCAACAGACTTCAAGCACCAACACTTTTAGGCCTAAATTTGTTTCTTGAAGGCTGCAAAGAATATTTAGCCACCAGCTGATATAATGGAAAATATAGGTGGCTAACACAACCTCTTCTTACTTTTTGGTTGTCCATGCTCTTTCATTTATACAATTTTTTAATATCATTTCCCTCCCTTGGCCCATCAATGACGTTGTTTGGCTCATAAATGAGATGAGAGCTACCATCCTCCTTGTTGGAGTCCTATAATTTGGCAGATTGGTAAACCAAATGATAGGGTAACATCAGAACAATATTTGGAGTCCTAGGACCTAGCCTTCCTGGACTCAGAGAGGGCTCTCTCTATTATGTGAAGGATGTGAACTTGTTTGCTTTGTATGTTAGATTTTAGGCTAGTTGTTAAGTATATTTTGGTTTGTTTTGGTTTTGAGGTAAAACTGATCAAGTAAGACAAATGTAAAGAGATTTCATCAAATCAACAGGGCTATGGGGTCAGATAAAGTCAAGGATGTCTAAATGATGGACAAGGTGTACTGCAGGGCCGATTTAGCAAGGTCAATGGATCCTTTGGGTGAGGTGTGAGGTGAAATGGACATTAAGTTTGTGAAAAACCAAGAAGTCTTCAACATATATAGTTTGAAAGAAAATACTCATGAGGTAGGGAAAACATTAATCTCTATGAACAATACTCAAACTGATAAGCATGAAAGATAAACATTTCGGTGAGATATAGAAGCATAAGAACTCCTAACTTTAGAAATTCACCTTCAGCTGTTTGGGAAAATATATAAGATAAACAAATAATTTAATATATGAAGAGGGAACTCCTAAACAACATATATCAAACTATTGGGAACTTTGAAACAAGTTGGTAAGCATGGACAAAGGGCAAGATCGAACGAGACCTCTTTGACTTAACCTAAGCAATCAGTATTTCATAGAATGGTTTCAGAAATAGAGTTTTGAGAACTTCAAATAAGCAGAGCATACCTTGAATCAGATTTGATAGCTAACATACTAACCATTAATGAAACAAATAACAATTTCTTGGTAGACCTAAGGATCTGTTAAGAATTCCTTATAATGACCAAGAAGAAGAAAACATCAAAGTTGTAATAAATAGGAGGTTTGAGGTGCTTCCATGAGCATATCTCAACCTATACTTTTCTGATCTACAGCAAATAAGAAACATGAAACATAATTGAAACCAAGAAGACATAAACAAATCATAGAAACATCACCATTCACCAAGCTATGGAATCTTGCACACATTGCTCCTCCACCATCAAGCCAAGCAAGACATTCATCCACTTCATAAAACCAGTATTTTCTTCAAGCTCATAAAACAATGTATTTCTCTTAACATATCAAGTTCTTCCGAGCTTTTAAAATGAATCCTCATGGTTTATATAAGCCAAGAGGAGAAAGGGCTCACTAGAGAAACTAGAAGGCCATTGGCCAAAACAAAATATCTAAAATTGTCCTTGAGGCCTTACAAGGTCCAATGCACAAAATATCTCTCTAAAATATATTTTTCGAACAAAAATAGAAAAAATATTGACTTTTAGGCTCTGACATAACTAATAAAACTTGCCTAACGCACATGTTCCTTGTCCTCACAAAAAACTGTCTCTTTTTTAGCAGAATTTCCAGGCGCATAGCACCAAAAAAGGTCTTATTGCAGTGAGGTTTGGAAGGCCGTCCCGATGTCAAAAAAGGCTTCATGATGGCTCGTGGGAGAGCTATGGATGTCTACTTTCCAAATATACTCGATTTTTTTTCAATCTGATCTCAAGAAGCTGCTCAAAAAGTGGAAAAAGCACAGAAAACCAGGGGCGTAACACCTGCTCAAAAACAGTGGCAGAAAGGTGAAAAAAGGGTTGTTTCTGGACCTTTTAAGGGACCAAAACAACTCCAAATGAGTTGAAATTTTATGAGCATACACCCCTAGTGCCAAGGAATCCAAAAATTTAAACTTTCCCTACTGAAAATGCTCTGAGAAAAAGCGCAGTGTCTGGGGTGCTGCACTCCTACGCTTGAAAATTCACAAAAAACAAAAAGGTGTCCAATTTTGCCCAAATTTCGTGAGAAGATCCCTCAAGGGTCTTTAGAAACCTGTAGTGAAGCTTGGGCCAAAATTCTAAGCCTAGCTTGGTCTTTTCCATATTTTCGCGCCGGGCACCTCCTTTGGGCAGCTTTGAGCTTTTTCCTAGCAAACTGATTTAGCTTTTTGTAATGCTGAGTCATCTTTATTTGTAAGCCTAAATCCTTGTTTTATTTCTCCAACTTGGCCTATAAATGCAGGTTTTCCATTTCTAGCCATGATTCTTTGTCATTTTCAATTTCCAAGGCTAGGAGCTCAATGAGAGGGAATCGCTGCATTTGGGCTGATTCTTCCTATCTCTATTTTTCTAATGCTCTCCTAAGACCCATAGTCTTAGGCCTCTTCCTTGCTGGCCCTTCTTCTTCATCATATTCTTCATAGTCACCCATGTACTCTTCTAGCTTCACTTGCGATTTCTAAGCCTTTCTTTTTTACTTGAGTGCCCGAGCTTCATAAATGGCAAGCTGGCCACTCATTTGTGCATTTTGTGTTTGTAGAAAATGAATGATATGTTTTGATCTTTCCAAATCATTCACCAAATCTCTAACTTGTGCATCTTGGTCTTGTAAGAGGGAATTAAGAATCCTTGTTTCATTGTCCTCAAAACTGTCAATGTGGATGAGTTCAAATTCCCTCTCTTTTTCATGGCTACTTTCTTGTTCTTCCATTGCTTTCTTGCATTTTTGTTTCATGGGATTCTTACCCCTGTCTTTCTTTGGCAATCCATACTCATCTTTCTTTGGCAGTTTACCTCTGCTCCTTAATGCCCTTGTGACATTGATTTTTACTGCTTGAGTGACTTTACCTCTCACTATTTTGGAGATTTTTCCTTTTACTTCTTTTTTGGGGGAGTGCATGGCCCCTTGCCTATGGGAGGTAGCAAACACATGCTTCCCATCTTTCTGATGAGGGATGAAAGGAGGTGTCACCAACTGGACTTGTTCAATTTGCTCACCTACAACCTTAGAACTGGGTTCATCCCCAAGAATGTTTTCAGTGGACATCTCCCTGTCACTTTGCTGTGGGCAGTCCTTTGGATTATCAATTTCAACATTTGTAATGATCTTACCACTGGGAGGATCTGTAGAAAGGTCATGCTCTATTTCTATGTGGTGGGAGGTGCCCAAGTTTGATATTTTTTCATCTTCAAGATTGTCCATGTCTTTACCCTTTTCTCTGATGTCTTGACTATTCTCATCATTAGGACTTTTGCCATCATTTCCTTGTGTATTTAAGACTACTCTTAAAACTGCCTCTAGATTGTCCTCATCAATTTACTCTTTTTTGTGACTGTCTTCCTCTTGCTTCTTATCTTTATCTGTGCTGTTGTTTCTGTTGTTTTGTCCTTGGTTGCCAGTGTCTTTGCTGTTTTTACTGTGATGCCCTCTGCTGTCTTCATTTTCTTTGTTGCTTGTTTCATCTTCCCCTTGGCTATTTTCAGTTTCTCCATCACTGTTTGTAGCATGATCAACACTATTCTCCTTAAGGCCTTCATCATCTTTTCCCTTTTTATTTGCATCATCTTCTTCACTCTTATCTTTCTCACATTTCTCCTCACTTTGATTATCTTCTTCCTTATCAGTGTTTTTAAACCTATTGATATTTTTATTGCCCTCCTCTTGACTGCTTTCATCTTCTTCATTGTTTGCCTCATCTTCATTATTTTCCTCTTCTTCATTAATTTCCTATTCTTCAGATTGTCCCTTATTTTCAACAATTTCCTTTTTACTATCTTCATCAATTTCCTCTTTGTTGTCTTCATCAGTTTCAACAGTGCTTTCTTCAGGATTAGCATTACTTTCTTTAAGGTCACTACTACTTTCTTTAGGATCACTTCTATTTGGAGAAGGTTTTTGAAGAATTTTTGCTTGGGAGAGTGATTCATGGGAGGAAAGTGAAACATGGTCAGTGGAGGGTGATGGAGTATGTGGAAGATTTTGAGAGGAGAATGGCAGATTTTGCAATGGGATGGAGGATGAAGAGGTAAAGTCATCATGGGTGATGAAGGCTTCCCAAGGAATGCCTTGTTGCTCCAATTGGTGAGTTATAATGATTTTGACAAGAGAGTGATTAAATAGGCTTGCCATCTACTGAGCTGGAGGTTTCTTTTTCATGATAGTAGACATTTTCTCAATGCTTTTGCATAGTAAATAAGGCAAGTTCAGCAGCTTGGTCCTGGTGAAGTGCATGAGGAGCCGAATATGATATGAGTAGATCTAGAAGGACCTACCCTCACAGGTAAAATATTTCATGATAATCTTCATGTGGAGGTCATAAATATACAGCAAATGTGAAAAAGGAAAAATGGTTTTACATGCAGCTTGACAACTGGGCTTTAGAAAAGGCTGATAATGGGTTTAGTCAAGATATGTTTGATTAAACCATTTCTCCCCTATGCAAGGGATCCCAGTGGCTTTGAAGACAGCTTTGGGTGTCAACTCAAAATTTAACCCTGCCAGATGAACATTATGCCCGTGAAGTCTTGAGGCAAATAACTCAGTCAATTTAGGATGGCTTTTGATTTCTTGTACCTTTTTGCAGAACTCCAAACATCCTAATTCTTGGACATAAGCCAAGATAGAGGGTGTGGCAATCAGCTCTTTGGTGTCTATAGGTTCAAATCTGTTGGGCTTGCCTCTTTTTTTGGCCTGTCTTCTTGGTCTTTGAGGCTCATCACTGTCTTCTTGAGACATGGTGATTACTTTGCCATTTCTTTCAATATTTTAAAACATAAAACCTCTTTGTAGATGAAGTGCAGAGGAAAGAGGCTTTCAGGAGACTTACGACCTCTTAAACAAGGCTAGATACTCAACAGAGAATAGGGTACACTTGTATTCAATTTTTTTCCATCGGACTGTTTTACACACAATATTAACCTTAATTGGCACTTTCATAGCTTAAAAACCTGATGGGGAGATGTAAAATAATGGAAAATACCTCTTAGAAACTCTTCCCCATGATGAGAAACCAATTCTGGGTGAAAACAAGAAAATTCGGCCCTTTCTGCGAATTTCAGGGCGGTGTTGCGCTTTTTCCCTCAGGCACACAGTGTCTACTCGGGTGGCCTCTGCACGCAGTGTTGTAACGGGCACTATGTTGGGCGCGCAGCACCCTCGGCCCTGGCAGCCTCTGCACGCAGCATTTGTGACAGGAGAAATGGCGGGCGCACAGCACCATCGAGCCCCGGTGGCCTCTGCACGCAGCGTTTGTGACGATTACAGTGTTGGGCGCACAGCACCATCCGGTCGGGTGGACTCTACACGCGGTGTTGGGCGGTGGCCTGGGCGCTATCGGGTGGCAGGGTATGCATGCCGGGCGGTTGACGGAATGTAAAACAATGATTTTCAGGCACGCAGCATCCTGTTACAAAATGCACTGGGCGTGTCTACAGGTGCGTAGTACCAGTCTACAGGCACGCAGCGTCTCTGGTTCTCTGCCCGAGACTGCTTCTTAGAAAAAATCAAAAGCCCTCCTCCTCTTTGCTAAAGATGAAATGAATGAAAAAGGTCGTTGGGGGTATTTATATCCCTATTTTTTGAAATAATTTGGAACAAAAACCAACCTTTGTAAAGTTCTAACTCCATTTTTCCATTGCTTGCCTTTGATTGTCTTTTCAGTGAGAAAAACATTTTTGGAGCTAGTTTTATTTTTGTTTCTTAAACCATTGATTTATGGTCTAAGCCTTTAATTGATTTTTGATGGCACTTGTTTGTCTTTGCAAGGTGAATTTTGAAGTTTTTGTGCCTCCATACTTCTTGAAACAAGGCTGGGACTATCCTTTGTGTGACAGTTTAACTAATGAACTCTGATTGTTACTCTTTTACTTATCTTTAGGAGATAACTTGAAAAAAAAAATTACACCCTTTGCTTGTCTATGAAGGAGGTGTTTATGCCTATTTGCTTATATCTCCCAATTCCTAAAAATGTCTAAGAAAACTTTCAACTGTGGGGTCAACAAACAGATTTTGTGTTTTCGAACAAAACATACCTGTTGTTCTTTTCTTTAGTGTGATTGTCCTTTTGTAGCAGTCTTAGTCTTTTCCTTTGATGGCGCCTCTGATGATTTTTTTCTTTTTTGTAGGGGCATGGAAACAAGGCAGTTGTCCCTCTCTCATTCATGTCTTGAGGCACACAAACTATCTCAAGGACATCTTTTCCAAAATGTACCATGTTGTTCACATATCACTAATTTTTTCTAAGTTTTTGCACAAAGACTGGAATAAGCAGTATGTTACCTTTTATAGTAACATCAAAACCCCTGAAGTAGCCTCCAGATTTCTGTGTTTTTAGCCCTTATGGATGATGTTCTAAAATCTTCTAGGTATCCCTGACCTGTAGTGAAAAACTTGATTTTCCTGTATTTTTAGCCCACTATGCCTCTGTGTAAAAGCCAACTGTCTTTGACTGAAGCTTTTCTTTGGTGCCTCTCTTTTGCCCTGTTTTGATTTAGGCCAAACATCAAGACATCCCTACAAAGATGTATTTGATAGGGCGACTTAGTCTTGGTAGATTTTATTGTTTGGTTTAGGAGGGTCCGCCTTGGAGATTGTTTGAGTGCCTTCTTTTTAGAAAAATGACCCTGTCAGCTCTGCTTTTCTTGATTTTACCATTTGAGCTCTGTTGAAACAGAAATGAAGGAGACATGATAGTGCATGTCTTAAGGAAGACTAAAAATATTTGTTAGCAAGGTTTTTAGGAAAGGGCTCTTGACTAATGGTTAAAAACAGAGTTTTTAAACAGACACAAGGCCTTTTAGATATTTTACCTAAGCACCATCACCTATAAACCTAGACACTTTGTCATTACTGTGAAGGGTTTTTCTAGAAAAACTTTTAATATCAACAATGACTTGGGAAATAGGAAAAATACAAGGAAAGACTTGACTTTATGTTGGCCAGACAATTCTATGAAACAGGGAGATTTAAGGCATCAGAAGTAAGATTTTTACAGACGGAAGTAATAATCATGCACAGAGTAAGGCCTACCGGTCTAGGATAGGGTTTTGAGAGTATGACCAAGCTAATCATAGCATATAAGAAAGGGGAAAGTGAAAAATTTCTCTGAGGGGATTTCTAGAGGACAAAATGATTGTTTGAATTTGGTTTCTATAAAACCTGGGTAAAGCATATAGTCATCTAAATAGTTGAAAAATACTGATGACTAACAGTGGCTCCATTTGGGGAGGGAAGCTCCTTTTTGGGAGGTGTCCATAATTGCAGATCTTTGGCTTGTGAAGACCAGTGCCTCATCCATTGGCGCAATTTCACTTTTACCTACCCAATCTAGTTTTTCTAACATTTTTTCTTCCTTGAGTGCACTTGAACAAGCAAACCCCTTGACATCATTTTTTTTAAAAGAGAAAACAAACTATCTATTTCTACACTTGTATCCTCCAGGAGTTCAGATTAAGCTGATGAACTATGATTCTCTACCTATTCTATTCAACTGTCAAGGTTAAGCTGTTTCACAAGATTTCATTCACTAAACTAAAAACATGAAATTGAAAACATGACCAAATCAAGATTAGACAGTCTGATTTGTCATGTGTTTGTGGCATAACAACAAACTACACATGAATGTTATTTTTGTACAAAATGAGATTTACAAAATTCAGTGGCTAGGATACATAGTTTTCTTTTCATCCCTATTTTCCTCTTTAGTTATGTTTTGAGTGTGTGGAACCAGTATATTTCTTTCCTAATCTAATTTCTTTGACAAGTCAAGCTTTTATAATTTTACCATCATTATTTTCACTAACTTATCAGCAATCAATTTAAAACATGCTCAACTATGATTAGGCTAGATAACTGAACAAGACATCTTTTTGGCACTAGTAGTGGCATTTAGACTTGCGCACTTTCAGTATGACTATTTTTTGGGTATGGAGTTGTACCATTTATTTAGAATCTGCCCTCTTTTTCTACTTTTTCTATTGTTTTTTTCATTTTTCTCAAAACAATCTGAAAGAAATATGGTCATGGGGTTGAGCTTATTTTGCATTCCTATCTATCCTAATCTAACCTATACATGATAGACATTTATTTGGTGAACTCTCTTTTCCAATATAACTAGTCAAGTAGATGATTGCTTGGGTGATCTTGTTTCAGCTCTTTGAGGATGCTAAAGAAATCAAAAGGCCACTTGCACCTCACTTGTGCTTGAACAGTAGTGCCTAAAATTCTCTTTAAACCTTGCATCAAACTATTCTTGGCAGAAAACACTCCTCTTTTAGTTTTCTCAAGGAAAATAGCAAATGGATTTTGGAATGATACTTGATCTTGAGGACTTGAGACATAAGCTTCCTTCAGGACTACTCCTTCTTCTACTTGGTTATGCTTGAGGCTCTTTTGGGAAAGAAACTCCGCCTCTTCCTCATGCTCATCTAAACTGGTAGACTCATCATATATCACAATTCTATCCCCTAGCAAACCTGATATGCTCTGATTGAGTGGGCTGAATTCAGTGTGAAGGCCATCATGTTGATTAGTAGGAGTATTTATTGGCAACAAATCTTCTTGAGAAAGAAGTGCAGCAACTCTTATGAGATTGTAAACTTCCAAGCCTTCATCTGCAATTGGAAATTTAATGGGACTTGGTGGCTGCTCATCTGGAGCTGAGGAAAGTTCTATGTCATAAATTATTTCCTCAACCATTTTCGGAGAAGGCTTCTCATGAACAACTTGCTCAAAGAGTTCGTCATCCTCCTTAACCTCAACATTAACGCTGAAATATTGCTGATTTCCAATTATGTGAAAGTTATTTCTGATGGGCTGAGGTGAAGCAGAGCAAAGAGTCAGAGACTCTTCACTTACTTCTAAACTTTCAAGGATTTCCTCATCAGTGTCATAGGTGACCTGTCTTAGATGATTACTGCTTTCAATCTTATGATAGTGAACTTCATCCCAATTTGTTCTTCTTTGAACTGATCTACAAGTTTAATTTTTGATTTATGGTAGATGGCATTAGTAGGAGGAGGAACAGAAGTGTTTTGTTCACATGAAGGTTTAGAGGTTGGTTGTGTGTTTATTATCTGATTAATTTCCTCTTCAGTTAAAGGAGGAGGCATTTTTCTCTTCCTCTGGATAATACTACAACAGTTCTCTTTCTCTTGTGAAGGCTGGTTTTGAGGCTGAACTCTCTTTTCCAATATAACTAGTCAAGTAGATGATTGCTTGGGTGATATTGTTTCAGCTCTTTGAGGATGCTAAAGAAATCAAAATGCCATTGTGGGTTTTCCTCTATTTCTTGATTGGGTTCTTCCTCAACTAAATCCTCTAGGTTGTTACGATAGCTACCTTGAGAATGAAATGCATGGATTTCTTCTAATAAATCTTCAGGATGCCAATTTCCTAAATCTTTATCAATGTTTACAAGGTATTGTATGAGGTCTTCAGATTGATCACAGCGATTTTCAGCCAGTGATAGAGATGGAAAATTCCCTATATAGTGTTTATAAAATACTTTGTGGAAATCCTTCAAAGAAAACAAGATGCCAGGTTCTATCCATTCATACCAATTTCTCGCCTTACCTTCTAATGTTTCCATAAACATTTTCATGAGACAATCTTCATGTCATTCAACCTTTAACCTCCATATGTGTATATGAAATTTTATGAGGTGTAACAAGGGGTCATCAACTTTTTCATCTTGAAATATAGGTATATTTTTTATCCAATTTATTTCAGGCATTTTGTGTGGGAATCCATGGATATGATCTCTACTCATTGGAGCATATCTCTTTTGCATCCTTGGATCCATATTTGTTAATCAGAAAGGATCACTGTGTCTTTTCAACCAGTCTAGAGTTCTCTACCAGTGGAGTCTTTTGCTCTATTGAGTGTTGTGGATTCGCCAGGTGGAAGATTTGAACTTTGTTGTCCATCATCAAAATGATTGTGATTGCTTAACGCATTCCCAGGGGAGTTTATAAGAACTAGTGGAGTAATAGGCCTACTGGAAGCTAGTGGAGTCACCAGGTGGATGTTTTTAGTTGTTTTGAGGGTATATGTGTATGGTCCACCACCAATACTGACCAAAAACCAATCTAAGGATGTTTTGGGGTTTTCTGAGTTTCATTATGTAGCCTTGAGGTTGGTAAGAGTGTCCTATAGCTGGATCATCATTTTTCTAAGATGGTGAAAAAGTTATTTTCTACTCTTCAGACAACACTTAATTTTTCTAAGTTTTACTGAGATTTTGAGAGTTCCTAAGGGATACCTAGGATGTTTTGACTCAAATTCCCATCGTGATCGCCATTATGTTAGTGAGCGGTGGGATAAATCCACAAGATAGTTTTCCTAAGGTTTGCTGAAATGTTTAGGGAAGTCTAAGTTTGTTTATTACTCAGAGTCCCACCGTGATTTCCATTATGTTGGTGAGCAGTGGGATAAATCCACAAGATAGTTTTCCTAAGGTCTGCTGAAATGTTTAGGGAAGTCTAAGTTTGTTTATTACTCAGAGTCCCACCGTGATCGCCATTATGTTGGAGTCCTGTAATTTGGCAGATTGGTAAACCAAATGACAGGGTAACATCAGACCAATCTTTGGAGTCCTAGGACCTAGCCTTCCTGGACTCAGAGAGGGCTCTCTCTATTATGCGAAGGATGTGAACTTGTTCGCTTTGTATGTTAGATTTTAGGCTAATTGTTAAGTATATTTTGGTTTGTTTTGGTTTTGAGGTAAAACTAATCAAGTAAGACAAATGTAAAGAGAGTTAATCAAATCAACAGGGCTATGAGGTCAGATAAAGTCAAGGATGTCTAAATGATGGACAAGGTGTACTGCAGGGCCAATTTAGCAAGGTCAATGGATCCTTTGGGTGAGGTGTGAGGTGAAATGGACATTAAGTTTGTGAAAAACAAAGAATTCTTCAACATATATAGTTTGAAATCAAATAATCATGAGGCGGGGCAAACCATTAATCTCTATGAACAATACTCAAACTGATAAACATGAAAGATAAACATTCAAGTGAGACATAGAAGCATAAGAACTCCTAACTTTAGAACTTCACCTTCAGCTGTTTGGGAAAATATATAAGATAAAAAAATAACTTAATATATGAAGAGGGAACTCCTAAACAACATATATCAAACTATCGGGAACTGTGAAACAAGTTGGTAAGCATGGACAAAGGGAAAGATCGAACGAGACCTCTTTGACTTAACCTAAGCAATCAGTATTTCATAGAAAGGTTTCGAAAATAGAGTTTTGAGAACTTCAAATAAGCAGGGCATACCATGAATCAGATTTGATAGCTAACATAATGACCATTAATGAAACAAATAACAAGTTCTTGGTAGACCTAAGGATCAGTTAAGAATTCCTTGTAATGACCAAGAAGAAGAAAACATCAAAGCTATAATAAACAGGAGGTTTGAGGTGCTTCCATGAGCATATATCAACCTATACTTTTCTAATATACAGAAAATAAGAAACATGAAACATTAATGAAAACAAGAATACATAGACAAATCAAAGAAACATCACCATTCACCAAGCTATGGAATCTTGCACATAATGCTCCTCCACCATCAAGCCAAGCAAGACATTCATCCACTTCATAAAACCAGTATTTTCTTCAAGCTCATAAAACTATGTATTGCTCTTAACATGTCAATTTCTGCCTAGTTTTTACAATGAATCCTCATGGTTTATATAATCCAAGAGGATAAAGGGCTCACTAGAGCAACTAGAAGGCCATTGGCTAAAGAAAAATATCTAAAACTGTCCTTGAGGCCTTACAAGGTCCAAGGCACAAAATATTTCTCTAAAATATATTTTTTGAACCAAAATAGAAAAAATATTTAAATTTAGGCTCTAACAAACATGATAAAACTTGCCTAACACAAATTTTCCTTTTCCTCACACAGGAATGCAGAAAATTGTCTCTTTTTTAGCAGAATTTCCAGGCGCGCAGCACCAAAAAAGGTCTTTTTGCAGTGAGGATTTGGAGGCCTTCCCGATGTCGAAAAAGGATTCGTGATGTCCCGTTGGAAATATATGGATGTCTACTTTCCAAATATACTTTATTTTTTTCAATATGATCTCTATAAGCTGCTCAAAAAGTGGAAAAGGCGCAAAAACCTAGGGGCGCAACACCTGCTCAAAAACAGTGGCAGAAAGGTGAAAAAATGGTTGTTTTTGGACCTTTTGAGGGACCAAAACAACTCCAAATGGCATGAAAATTTATGATCATACTCCCTAGTTCCAAGGAATCCAAAAATGTAAAATTTCCCTGCTGAAAATGCTCTGAGAAAAAGCGCAACATCTGGGGTGCTGCGCTCCTAGGCTTGAAAATTCACAAAAAACAAAAAGGTGTCCAATTTTGCCCAAATTTGGTGAGACGATCCCTCAAGGTTCTTTAGAAACCTGTAGTGAAGCTTGGGCCAAAATTTTAAGCCTATCTTGGTATTTTCCATATTTTCGTGCAGTGCGCCTCCTTTGGGCAGCTTTGAGCTTTTTCCTAGCAAACTGATTTAGCTTTTTGTAATGCTGAGTCATATTTATTTGTAAGCCTAAATCCTTGTTTTCTTTCTCCAATTTGGCCTCTAAATGAAATTTTTCCCTTTCTAGCCATGATTCTTTTTCATTTTCAATTTCCAAGGCTAGGAGCTCAGTGAGAGGGAATTGCTGCATTTGGGTTGATTCTTCCTCTCTCTATTTTTCTAATGCTCTCCTGAGACCCATAGTCTTTGGCCTCTTCCTAGCTGTCCCTTCTTCTTCATCATCTTCTTCATAGTCACCCATGTACTCGTCTAGCTTCACTTGCGATTTCTGAGCCTCTCTTTTGTACTTGAGTGCCCGGGCTTCATAAATGGCAAGTTGGCCACTCATTTGTGCATTTTGTGTTTGCAGAAAATGAATGATATGTTTTGATCTTTCCAAATCATTCACCAAATCTATAACTTGTGAATCTCAGTCTTGTAAGAGGGAATTAAGAATCCTTGTTTCATTTTCCTCATCACTGTTAATGTGGATGAGTTCAAATTCCCACTCTTTTTCATGGCTGCTTTCTTGTTCTTCCATTGCTTTCTTGCCTTTGTCTTTCATGGGCTTCTTACCCCTGTCTTTCTTTGGCAATCCATACTTGTCTTCCTTTGGTAGTTTACCTCTCCCCCTTAATGCCCTGGTGACATTTCTTTTTACTGCTTGAGTGACTTTACCTCTCACTGTTTTTGAGATTTTTCCTTTTATTGCTTTTGGGGGGGAGTGCATGGCCCCTTGCTTATGGGAGGCAGAAAACACATGCTTCCCATATTTCTGATGAGGGATGAAAGGAGGTGTCACCAACTAGACTTGTTCAATTTTCTCACATACAGCCTTAGAATTGGGTTCTTCATGTTAGCCATAAGTAAATTTTTGTCATAGCAAATGATGGCTAGCACAAGTCTTAAACCCTTCAAGAGATTATTTTCATATAAAATTTCTCATTATTGAAGTCTTTTGATGCTGCCTAAACTAAAAATTTATTTTCACTGTTGTTTCATTGAAGAAATCCACCAAGAAACCATGTTGATATCCAAAAAGACTGTTTTTAGGCCTTTTTCCATCATTTTCTAAACCTATTTTCACTCATTTTTTCCCTTATTCATCCTCCATTTTCCTCTGAAAAATCCCCTTTCCTCCTTCTCATTTTACCCTCATCGTCCTAAAAAACCTTCAAAATCCCTTTTAAACTCATAAAAAATCCTTTGTTATGGTTTAAAACCCGTTATTCTACCTATCGAAACACTGAAAAACACCTAAAAAGGCTTCATTTTAAGCCTTTTTGCTCATATTAAACTTTGGGTTTTTAAGCCCCTTCCGGCTTAGCCCCCAGCTCATTTTCCGTCATGAGACAAAAGCCTTACAACCATGTGCTTAAACTTTTTTGCTTAGCCCTCTTCCCCTAGCCCCCGGTCCCCTACTCTTCCATCGGACCTTTCTTGCCCCTTTCCTTCTAGCCCCTTCTCCCTTGTCTTTATTTACCCCAACCCACCCCCCACGACGACAGATCTCCATTGTCGATCCAAGAGATCTGACGGCGATAATCCATTCTCACCTTCGCTTTCTTCCCTAAGCTACATTCCGTTATATTTCTCCCCGCCATCCTTATCACTCCATAGAGAAACTGTAGCCGTTGATCATGGGCCTCAAGCCTTGATCCAACGGCTATCATGCCTCCCCTCCTATCCTTCATCCTCCCAAAACCTTTCTATCTTTCATCCTCACAAACGATCTCCACCATCTATCTATGAGATCTAACAGCTCTTGTTCACTCCCAACATCAAATCCCGCTGGAGCCTACCTCCCACTACCCTACTGCCCCTCTAATCTCCTCCTGCCAGCTGTCCTGCACCATCTGCCATCCGCTCGTGCACCTTTCCCATCACGTTCTCTCCCGACCTTTAGATCCGCCCCTCCTCATCCAACGGTCAATATCGCATATCGCGTGAATTTACCATCCGAAGTTTAACATTCCAAAATCGCGTGAGACTGCCGATTTTGCAAAGGCCACGCGACACATTTTAATTAGATCACGTTTGATTCAACACAAACCGCTTACCACTCAATCGTCGCGCAAAAACAATTCGCGGTTTTCGCGAAACCACTTTGCCCATTTTCGCGCCAAATAGAGTTTTTAAACTGGTTTTCGTGGGTTTTTCTCCATGAAACCTCCTCCACCCCTCTGCATATGCTCCTCCACCTCCATCAGCCTCTACAAGTAGTATTTCCCTCCCTCGCAGGTTTTTATAACATATTTTTTGGTTTTTGCAGGTTTGATGATGATTTTTAAAGCAGAAACCCTCCCCACAATTCAGTGAAGGGCGGGGCCAGAAGATAAGGACCCTCGTGGTCCAAACAGAGGTTTAAAAATCACGTAAAAGGGACTTCCAGTAATAATTTCATAGTTGATATGTGCTTTATGAGCACTGGTTACATGGTCAAACCCTCCAACGCACTATAAGCCACCTGTACATGGCCAAGAAGAAAAAAACAGTGAAGATAGAGGTTGAAGATTGAAGGATTAGAGCAAAGATGAAGGGTAAAGTTTTAATCCGACAGTTTAAGGGTTGATACATCAGATTTGAAGGATTAAAGGTTCAAATACCACATTTTTAAGGATAATCCACGGTTTAAAGGGTTAAAACAGCCAAAAGAAAGACAGAAAGGCTGAGAAACAAAGATAAAGGGATTAAAGCACAAAGTTGAAAATGAAAAGAGCTTAACCCTACAGTTATAGGTAAAGCATGATTAAAGATGATTAAAGGAACATGCTTAAAGCACCAAAGTCTAATTCAATTGAAAAGGACAAAATATAGTAATGATTAAAGATAAGGGTTAAAGCAAAAAGACCAAGGATTAAAAGGCTTAACCAATGATTTATGAAGATAAAGACACAGTGAATAGAGCAGAAAAATGTTTAAAAGATAAACAGTCAGGTAGATCAGTGATTAAAGCCACTAAAGCTGACAGATCAACAAAGAGGGCCTCCAAATGCCACATCATTGAGGCAATTACTCCTCAAAATGCCACCTGCCAACTGATTTCACCTAAAAAAAATGCATATTAATTGCACAGTCAGAGATATTTTCCAAAATACAACTCAGAGTTAATGACCAGCTTAACAAAAACCCCCAAAGTCAACAATAATGACTAAGGTTGATGAAATTTTAATGAAAAATCAATTAATGAGAGTTAATACATGTAATTTTTTCTCCACTGAGCCTCTCAAAGGCCGAGAAGCACTTACTCTTCATTAATTGAACAAATGAACCCTTCTTTACACTCCACCTCCTCATTCTTCTATAAAAACTCCAGGAGGAGCACATTGTAAGGGTTGGTCTTTGAATACTCATTGAGTGTAAATAGCTTTGAAGCTGCTAAAGCTCTGTTTTGTAATAGAAGAAAGATAGGCTGAGATGAGAAGTTTGAAGCTGTAAAGACCCACTGGACTTGAAGATTGTAACTGGTTTTAACATCAAATACAAGTTGATTTATGGGATCCTGGTCTATGTCAATGGTGATGTTTTTCTTATTGTAAATTGTTATTTTTCTCATGTTTTCCATACTATCCATTTTCATTGATAAAGAATAGCAAATATAGATTAGGATTTACTGTCAAGTACCCTAAATCTCACTGATAAATCTTTATCTTTATGTTTTCTGCTAATTGTGTATTTGAGGATAATTCAATAGAGTGTGATCAGTCAAAGAATGTTGGTTAGCCCTTGTCTTGCTGAGTAAAACTTGATTTTTTGTCCTTGAATGTTCTTACAAAGTTTGCTAACTAAAGTTGAATTAGGGAAGTTTATGGTTAGCCATGTCCTCTATTTTCTTCTCCAACAGTTGATTTGAAAAGATCTCTTGAAAGTATGTCAAAAGCAGGCTAGGTTAAAGGTCCTTACTTGATCTTAGACTACTTTTTATGTTAATCTTGAATGTTTTCCTTTGAATATGCTGAAAGCAGGCTAGGTTAAAAGTCCTTACTTGATCTTAAGCTATTCTTTGTTTATCTTGAATGTTTTCTTTAGGAATATGTTGAAAGCAGGCTAGACTAAAAGTTCTTACTTGATCTTAAGCTGCTCTTTGTTTTATTATATGTTAAATTCTTTCACTACACTTTGATGTTTCATACCATAAATCAACTTAAAGATATCTATTGACATAGATGACTTGCCTCATAGACCACTCTTGAAACTTTCTCTGCAATTAAATCCTTTATGACTCCATAGCCCAATGGATTGACACTATTTCTTACTTATCCTATCAGCTGAACCATTTTCAACCTACTCATAACTTTACCCTTCAAAAGACTTCCTTCATTTTAATGATATTCATCCCAACCAAAAAAAACAAAAACCTTTGTGATTTATAACTAGCCTAATATCATATCATAAGCCTTAAAAATTATATAATTGAAAACACTTATAAAGAGAGATCCATCTCTGAATCCAGGAGGGCTAGATCCTAGGATTCCAAAGTGGTTTAGATTTTGGCTCTACAGTGTTTGTTCTTGCCAATCTTGCAAACCACAGAGACCTAACAGAGTGGTGACCATATTAGGGATTATTGAGTAATAGATAACTTCACAACTCAACTAACCCCCCCTTTTTTTTAAATAAATCAAGTGTCACCCAGACTAGTTATTATTGATTGTTGATGGTGAACAACAACCAAACCTTCAAAACAAGTAAAAATCCTTCAACTGGCGACTCCATTGGTATTCAGTAGGCTTGTTGACCCCACTGGTTTTTCCTAAGACTCCACTAGGAAATTCTGAGTAAATTTTATCTTGTACATCCTTAAACCTCAAAAAACCTAGAACATTCCAGATTAGTGTTTAAATAAATCAATGGTGGTGGACCATAAAAAATTTTACCTTCAAAAAGTTAAAAATTTCCACCTAGAGACTCCACAACTCCCAAAAGACCAAATGACTCCACTGGTAGAAGACTCTGAACTGGTAGAATAGACACAGTGACCTCTTTCCTGATTTACAAACATGATTCCAAGGATACAAAGAAGATATGCCCCAATGAGTAGAAATCATATCCCTGGATTCCCACATAAGATGCCCCAAGTGAATTGGGATGATAACCTTCCTGTTTTTCAAGGTGAAGAGTTTGATGACCCATTGTTACATCTCATCAAATTTCACATACATGTATGCAGGTTAAAGGTGGAATCGCATGAAGACTGCCTTATGAAAATGTTCATGTTAACATTAGAAGGAAAGGCAAGGGATTGGTATGAATGGTTAAGTGCTGGTAGTTTGTTTTCTCTAAGAGACCTCCACATAGTATTTTATGATCATTATAAGGAAAAATTCCCTTACCTATCATTAGAGGGAAGTTGTTGTAATCAATCTGAGGCCCTTATAGAATACTTTGAAGGCATTCATGAAAATTTGAGGAATTGGCAGCCTGAAGATCTCATATCAGCTATCTATGAATTTAAAACTCAAGATAACTATCATAAAAACCTAGATGAATTAGCTGAGGAAGAAATTAATCAAGAATTAGAATAAAATCCTCAGGATTCAATTGGAAACATAACTGATGATGATTCATCATCCCTTCTAGGTAAGGCTAACTTAAAAATTGATGATCTAGAGCACCCCATGTTTTCTCCAAGTCAAGAACAAACTCAACCATTATAAGACCCAAATAAAGAGCAAGACATGTATGATTATCAAGACTTTATAGAAGATAATGAGGAAGGTTGTCAATAAATTCCTGATTGCCTACCTCTAACTTGGGTTTTACTGTTAAGAGATCTCCACAAACAAAATGCAAAAACTAATAATGAGCAGTGCTTTAAGGAAATAAGTAGTCACTTAGAGAATGTTGAATCTGAAATAGAAGGGAAATTAGCAGATATAGGAAATCTTCCTCTATGTTATAACTCATTTCAAATTACACAAGAGGAGTGGCACACTGATAAAGTAAAAGAAACAACTCATGAACCCTGTATTCAAATTGAATATCATAACAATCATGAGGATTTGTTTGAAACAGAATTAGATCAGGAAATACTAAAAAATAATCAAGGTTTCCCTGCAAGAACAAGTAAAGATCCTCTAGAAGAGGCTCAAGACGACATTCAGTATCAAAACCAATTAACACAAGAGAAAGAGGACTATTGTTCTTCTGTTCATGCTGAAAAAGAAATTCCCCTTTTGACAGAAGAAGAAATTGATCAAATATTAAACAAACAGCCAGCCTTTGAAATATTTTATAAAACAAACACTTCTGCTCATCTACCTACTGAAACTTGTAGTCTTGAATCAGAAAATGAACTTATACATCAGCTTAAAGAAAAACAAATTGATAACCCAATATGCTTGATTGGTGAGATTGTTTATACTAATGATTGTTCAATTTTTTATCTAACTAATGATGAGGATGAGCTTCAAATACAAACTAATCATGTAGGGAAACCAGTATTTGATTGGTGTCATGAACTTCACTATCATCAGCCTTATAGCGACAATCAGCCAATCCAATCCATCAGAAACAACTTTTACATAATTGGGAATCAGCATTCTTTCTGCTCAAAGGTTGCGGAGGAGAATCATGAAGAATTTCTTGAGCATGATGAATATAAAGAGCCTTCTCCAGGAAGGGTTAAGGTAATCAAAGACACCCCTACTCAAGAATATGATGACCTCTTCACAGGGTACAGTTCACTAAATCAAAGCATACTAGGACTACAAGAGGACAACATTGCAATCTATAATGAGTCCTAGAGTCCATATTACAATGAATATGAGGAAGATTTTCTTTCTCAAAAGAATCTTTTTCTTGATCCAGTGGAGGAAAAAGTAAGCTTGGTTGAAACCTATCTTCTAAATACTCACAACCAGGTATTATTTCAAGATCCCTATGCTGATTTCTTGAAGATATTTGAAGAGGGAATACATATTGTTAGTAGCAGCTTATTACCAAGTACAAGGAAAATTTTTAGCACTGCTACTAAAGAAAAAGTGAGATGGGAGTGGCCCTTTTGTTTATTCAGCATGTTGAAAAAGATGAGAAAAGATCAATCATGTAATCATCTAATTGACTGGATGTATTGGAAAAGAGAATTTGTCAGCTAAGCATGTAAATATTTCCAAGTTAGAATAGGTTAGATAGGAAAGCAATAAAGCTCACCCTGTGAGCATTTAGTTAGTTTTTGTTTCTTTCTTTTCAATTTGAAAAAAAAAAAACACCAAAAAAATAGAAAAAGAGAAAAATAGGGCAGAAATAAAACAAGAAACGTACGGCCCCATACCCAAAAAAGAGAAATTTTGAAAGTGTGCAAGCTTAAATGCCACTACCAAAAGAACATTGCTATTTAGTCATACGACCTAATCATGACTAAATATATTTTAATTTACTTCTGATAGGTTATTGAATCAGATTAGCCAAACAATTTAAGCTTGGCTTATCAGTAGATTAGATTAGGATAGAAAGAAATGGCTCTCATCAGACCAAAATTTGAGCCAAAGAATAGGAAAAAGGGGTTCAAACAAGATTAAATCCTGAACCTGTAAATTTTGATGAAGAATTGGTTCTAATATGCTCAAAATTTGAACCAAGAAGAGAAGAAGATAGCTCTAAAAAGATAAAAACCAGAGCTAAAAGAAAGAATGAAGGATGTTTCTTGTTTTTCAGATCTTAAGCCTTCACATTTTTGTTTTAAATTTCTGCAAATAAATTCTATGTGCAGCTTGTACATACAACCATAGACACCATGGCAAATCAAACAGTCTAATCCTAATTTGACTATGATTTAAATCTCTGTTTTAGAATATAGAGAATAAAATCTGTCAGATAGTTTAATCCTGGCAGATAGTAGCTTAGGTAGAGAATTTATGAGTTCAACAGTTTAATCTAAACTCATGGAAGAAATAAGGTAGATTTAGATTAGTTTTTCCTGTTTTCAAAAGAATAAAATGTTGATGTTTGAGGTTTGCAAGTTCAAGTGCACCTTATGAAGAAAAAATGTTAGGAAAAGTAGGCTGTGTAGTTAGAGTGTTTGGCAAAAATTTGTTTGCTGATACAAAGTACTGATCATCTTTCTAAAGCAGCATGATCAAAGAAGAAGAGGTTGTCAATGGATTAAGGCACAGGTCTGCATCCCAAAGATCAATTTATGAAATTCTTGACACCTCCAAGGAGCTGTCATCCCCAAGTGGAGCCACTATTAGCCATCAGTAAATTTTTGTCATAGAAAATGATGGCTAAAATAGGTCTTAAAGCCTTCAAGAGATTATTTTCATAGAAAATTTCTCATTCTTGAAGTCTTTTGATGCTGCCTAAACTAAAAATTGATTTTCACTGCTGTTTCATTGAAGAAATCCACCAAGAAACAACGCTGATATCAAAAAAGACTGTTTTTTGGCCTTTTTCCATCATTTTCTAAACCTATTTTCACTCATTTTTTCCCTTATTCATCCTCCATTTTCCTCTGAAAAATCCCCTTTCCTCCTTCTCTTTTTACCCTCATCGTCCTAAAAAACCTTCAAAATCCCTTTTAAACTCATAAAAATCCTTTATTATGGTTTAAAAACCCTTATTCTACCTATCGGAACACTGAAAAACACCTAAAAAGGCTTCATTTTAAGCCTTTTTGCTCATATTAAACTTTGGGTTTTTAAGCCCCTTCCGGCTTAGCCCCCAGTTCATTTTTCGTCATGAGACCAAGCCCTGCAACCAGATGCTTGAACTTTTTTGCTTAGCCCTCTTCCCCTAGCCCCCAGTCCCCTACTCTTCCACCGGACTTTTCTCACCCCTTTCCTTCTAGCTCCTTCTCCATTGTCTTTATTTACACCCACCCCCCCCCGATGACAGATCTCCACCGTCGATCCGGGAGATCTAACGGCGATAATACATCCTCGCCTTCCCTTTCTTCCCTCAGCCGCATTTCGTTATATTTCTCCCCACCATCCTTATCACTCCACAGAGCAATTGTATTCATTGATCATGGGCCTCAAGCCTTGATCCAACGGCTATCATGCCTCCCCTCCTATCCTTCATCCTCCCAAAACCTTTCTATCTTTCATCCTCACAAATGATCTCCGTCGTCGATCTATGAGATCTGATGGCTCTTGTTCACTCCTGATATCAAATCCCGTCGGGACCTACCTCCCACTACCCTGATGCCCTCCAATCTCCTCCCGCCATATGTCCTCCACCATCCACCCTTCGCCTGCGCACCATTCCCATCGCATTCTCTCCCGACCGTTGGATCTGCCCCTCCTCAGCCAATGGTTGATATCGCATATCGCATGAATTTACCATTTGAAGTTTAATGTTCCAAAATCGCGCGAGATCGTCGATTTTGCAAAGGCCACGCGACACCTTTTAATTGGATCGCGTTCGATTCAACACAAACCGCTTACAACTCAATCATCACGCGAAAACCATTCGCGGTTTTCGCGAAACCACTTTGCCCATTTTCGCGCCAAATACAGTTTTTAAACTGGTTTTCATGGGCTTTTCTCCATGAAACATCCTCCACCCCTCTGCATATGCTCCTTCGCCTCCGCCAGCCTCTACAAGCAGTATTTCCCTCCCTCGCAGGTTTTTATAACATATTTTTGGTTTTTACAGGTTTGATGATGAATTTTAAAGCAGAAACCCTCCCCACAATTCAGTGAAGGGCAGGGCCAGAAGATAAGGACCCTCGTGGTCCAAACAGAGGTTTAAAAATGGAGCAAAAGGGACTTCCAGTCATCATTTCATAGTTGATATGTGCTTTATGAGCACTGGTTACATGGTCAAACCCTCCAACACACTATAAGCCACCTGTACATGGCCAAGAAGAAAAAAACAGTGAAGATAGAGGTTGAAGATTGAAGGATTAGAGCAAAGATGAAGGGTAAAGTTTTAATCCGACAGTTTAAAGGTTGATACATCAGATTTGAAGGATTAAAGGTTCAAATACCACAGTTTTAAGGATAATCCATGTTTTAAAGTGTTAAAACAGCCAAAATAAAGACAGAAAGGCCGAGAACCAAAGATAAAGGGATTAAAGTGAAAAGTTGAAAATCAAAAGAGCTTAACCCTACAGTTATAGGTAAAGCACGATTAAATATGATTAAAGGAACAGGCTTAAAGCACTAAAGCCTAATTCAGTTGAAAAGGACAAAAGACAGTGATGATTAAAGATAAGGGTTAAAGCCAAAAGACCAAGGATTAAAAGGCTTAACCAATGATTTATGAAGATAAACAGTCATGCAGATCAACATTTAAAGCCACTAAAGTTGACAGATCAACAAATAGGGCCTCCAAATGCCACATCATTGAGGTAATTACTCCTCAAAATGCCACCTGCCAACTGATTTCACCTAAAAAGAATGCATATTAATTGCACAGTCAGAGATATTTTCCAAAATATAACTCATAATTAATGGCCAGCTTACCAAAAACCCCCAAAGTCAACAATAGTGACTAAGGTTGATGAAATTTTAATGAAAAATCAATTAATGAGAGTTAATACATGTCATTTTTTCTCCATTGAGCCTCTCAAAGGCCGAGAAGCACTTACTCTTCATTAATTGAACAAATGAACCCTTCTTTACACTCCACCTCCTCAGTCTTCTATAAAAAATCCAAGAGGAGCACATTGTAAGGGTTGGTCTTTGAATACTCATTGAGTGTAAATAGCTTTGAAGCTACTAAAGCTCTATTTTGTAATAGAAGAAAGATAGGCTGAGATGAGAAGTCTGAAGTTGTAAAGACCCACTGGACTTGAATATTGTAACTGGTTTGAACATCAAATACAAGTTGATTTATGGGATCCTTGTCTATGTCAATGGTGATGTTTTTCTTATTGTAAATTGTTATTTTTCTCATGTTTTCCATATTGTCCATTTTCTCTGATAAAGAACTGCAAATATAGATTAGGATTTTCTGTCAAGTACCCTAAATATCACTGATAAATATTTATCTTTATGTTTTTTGCTAACTGTGTATTTGAGGATAATTCAATAGAGTGTGATAAGTCAAGGAATGTTGGTTAGCCCTTGTCTTGCTGAGTAAAACTTGAGGTTCTGTCCTTGAATGTTCTTACTGTTAGCCCCCCTATAAATTTTTGGCAAGAAAATAGGGGGCTAAATTGTTTTGAGCTTTCAAGGAATGTATTTCCATTGTAAACACATCATCCTTGAAAGCCTCCTCTTTTTTTTCATCCTTTGGTTAAAGTCCCTCTGTTGATTTCCTTTATAGAGCCCCTATGTTATAAAGAATAAATGCCCAAAGGCCTCCTATTCCCACTTGTTTCCCCCCACTTAGCTTCTATTTATTTCCCTTGCCTCCCCTTCTATTTCCCTTCTTGCCTTTCAAATTCCCCCAAAATCCCCTTTAATTTCTTCCCCCTACCCTTTGTTGGCCACTTTCCCCCCTTATTCCTCTATCGTTCCCCTTCCCAACCTCCAAAATCCATTTAAAGGGGTAAAAAACCCACTTTCCGACCATGTAATAGGGCTTAGCCCCTTTCCCGCCAGCCCCTCAACCACTTCCCACACATGCCCGTGCGCTGGGACCAAGCACTTAAGTCCCGAGCGCTAATCGCAATCGGAAGGTCGGGCGGGTGCACAATTTCCTTTGTAATATCAAAAACCCCGATGCGATTTGTCTATAACGATTAAGTCCCGCGGTGCGTTCCGCACCGTTGATCTTCCGCAGAGATCCGACGGCGGAGCGCTAATCGCAGCCCCGGCTCAATCGCAATCGCAACCTTCCACGTGCGCCCTCCGATCAATCGCAAGCCTTCCGCCCCGATCCCCGATCAATCGCAAGTCTTCCGCCCCGATCCCCGATCAATCGCAAGCCTGTCTTCTGATCCTTCGATCTCAATGCCCCTCCGATTACATCTGAGCCGTTGATCTAGACCCGAGATCAACGGTCAGCGCTCAATCGCAAATCCCCCTTCCAGTCACAATCGCAAGCCTTCCCCACTGTCTCCCGATTTAATCATGATCTTCCATTCCCCCCTCGATCCAACGGTCAGCACTTTCTCCGCCCAATCGCAATTGGAACTTTCAATGTATGTCACCCCTGTCCCCCTCCGATTGCGATTAATCGATTCAATCTCGGCCGTCCATTCTTTCCAGATTTGACGGTTCAGGTTTAATCGCCTTCCGCTCCGCCGCCCCTCTCCATCCCCCTCCGATTAAATGTGGACCGTCGATCTGATCCCAGATCCGACGGTTGGTGTCTAATCGCAACACCCCTCTAATCGCAATCAGAACTTTTTGAATATGTGTTGCGATTGACGCTCGCTCCGACCTCCGATTGCGATGGTGTCGATTGGATCCTGGCCGTAGATCTTCCCCAGATCCGACGGTTCTGATCTAATCGCCCTCCGCCTCTGCTGGGTCCTACTATTTCATTCATCTCCATCGGGTTTCATGTGTTTTGTATATTGTTTTCCCGTTTCACATATTGTTACGCCACTCAACCTCCACTGTTGATCTTTGTTCCCAAACCAAGATCTAACGGTCTGCGCTGCATGTTATCACCAAACTCCATTGTTCATAAGGTTTCATTATTTCATTGCATTTTGTTACCATTATGGTAAAAGGCCATCGCTCCACCACCGCCGCACTACCATTTCGTCCACCCTGCATTCATCGCTTCGTCCACTATTTTCTTCATAAGTTCACTGTGTTGCAGAGTTTCTAGGAGATGAGACCGCCGCCGTTCAATGTACTACCTCAATGGCGAGCGGCGCAGTCAGGATCAAATCTAATGAGCCAGTACCATCATGAAAGCCAAGGAATGGGGCCGTCAGGACTCACATAAATGGAGAGCAGAGTTCAAACGCCGAAAATCATGCTAGCGCCATTTAAAGCTCAAGCTAACTCGACAGAGGCAGTAATGAAGCAGCAAGGAGTTTCAGTACAGAGCAGAGGGATTAGTGCACATCAACGAAGATCTTGAGCTCTGAAACAGGGGTTTAAAGAGGCAAACCATCATTTTGAAGACCCCGAGGATCGATCTGAAGATCCTGAACATCAATAAGAGGTAATATCAAGGTTTTCTTATCAGCAGAATGTTTTTCCATAAAGGACAGGTCTCCCATACCGTCTTTATTATGCACCGTGTCCCTGAAGGAGTTTTTCGTCCCAGCTATAGTTCAAAACAATCTAACATCTATGAGGCAGACCTCTCAGCAGTTTCTTTCATTTTGTTCAAATCACCTGGAGTACTGTAGCCAAAAGGTCAAATCATATCCGAAGCAGATCTCTATTGCACCGGGGAGGTGACAAATATTAAATATACAGCATATCAAGCGGAATGGGCCTCGGCCTTGCATTCATTGTTGTGTTTAAATGTAACATTTAAAATTCACCTACCTCCTCAGTCGGTCCTCTGCGTCTCTTCTGCTATAAAGCACAGAAGGATATCATTGTAATGGTTGTTGATGCATTATCAGTGAATTGCAAGCATTTTTGTCCCGAGACAAGTTCCCTGTGTAATGATTGTATGATAGGCTGAGAAATATGATGTATTCAGGCTGAATGTAAAATATTTGGGCAGTGATGTACCTGATTGGTATTGTGTTTAACATGATAAGCAATTTTCATTGGATCCTGATCTACAGCGGTTGGTGATGTTTTTCTCCTCTCTGCGTTTATTTCCATTTCATTTCATGTTCTTCTGACTGGCATCTGAACGCATGACATAAGATTTACCCTTGTTAGGTACCTTATGTCCCAGCTCTCTCAGTCTTTAATGTTTTCTGCTCATATGTGTATCTGAATATTGTTTTTTTAATTGACTAAACCAGTGTAGTGGATGATTATTGCCTGCTCTCTGATGTGCAAGTTAATAGAATCAATGTTCAGATGTTTTGTTAAGATTTAATTAAAAGAGGTTAGGAACATTGGGAGGTTTAGAAGCCTGTCTTTGCCTCTTCATAACCTATCCCTTCCATATAAACCTTTTCAAGATCCCTTGTGTCGCCTATGGTTTTGTCCAAGCAGGCCTGGAGTTAAATGACCTCTGGCCTGATCTATAGACAGAATCAGATGGTTCTCCATCCTTCATTCTCATTCCTTAATGTTCCATCCCACCAATCAGGCCTTGAGATCCAAATGCTCTAGATGACTAGCCCAACTTAAGCTTACACATTGAACATAAATAAATCCTTTCTTGACTCCATTGCCCAATGGCCTTGATGTTCCCTGAGTTATCTATCCTTGCCTAGCTTCCTTCTTTACCCATCCTTGTCTTATGGTGAAACCTTCCTTCCTGATTCTCAACAACCAAACTCATACAATCAAACAAACAACCTTGAGCCTATAACTAGCCTAAAATCACAATTGAGAACTTAAAAGACATATATCCTTTGATAATCATAGAGAGATCCCTCTCTGGACCTAGGAGGGCTAGATCCTAAGGTCTGAAAGTGGTTCTATGTTGTCTCATCTTTTGGTATTGCCAACCTTGCCAAAACATGGGAACCCCAACATAATGGCGACTCCACTGGGGATTTCTGAGTACTTTCATCTTGTTGCATCTCCAAGCCTCAGAAAACCTAGAACCTCTGTTTAGGCTGGCAGTAAAACACTTATCCTTCCTATTCCACTTACCTCTGGTGTGTTTTACCCCTTACTCTCAGACAGAGCCTGGTAAGGGCCAGGTAGCCTCCGGATCTCATCCTCTTTAGGAGGTGACACATCTGGTAAATGCCCTCCCAGTCCATCTCTGGTTAGAGTTTGCTGTGTTTTGTGGGATATTCCTGAAAGGGATATTTCCTCATCACTGCGGTGGACAATGTACCCCCTAGAAACATCCTAAGCCTTCCACCTGGCGACTCCATTGTTCCCAAACAAAAAGACTCCACTGGTGATTAGTAGGCCTGCTGATTACCTTGGTTTCACATAAGACTCCACTGGGAGACCAGATTCAAAACATAATGAAGGTTCCACTGGGAGACCAGCCCTGAGACAACATCAACCACAACAGAAATAACAAGTAGGGTTAAGCTGCTTGGCTAAAAATAACACTCTGGCTCACAGAACCATTCATACAAGAGCTTTCCCTGATCCAAGCCCACCCGAAATAGTTGATAATCCTGAGAAAATCCTTAAGAGAACACCTGTAAGTGGGAGATCAACTATTTCCAGCAACATTCATAGAGCCAATTCTGCACCAGAAGATCTTGCAGCTCTATTAGACCCTTTCTTCGACCTAGACCTTCAAAACAGATTACCTAGAACTAGGTCATTCAGTGTTTCAGGCCAGCCGGACCCTAGGGACAGTGAAACCCCTCCTTCCACACCACCTGATCTCCACTTTCTCTAAAACTTGGGGCTTTCTCACCCGAGATCTGCTCAACAGACTTCTGTTGGTCCAAACATCCCTGTCATCCAAATACCAGCTGCTCAAGCCAACCCTATACCTCATCAGAACATCATCATGGTAGCCTGGTATGCACCTCTAGTTTTACCTCAGCCTCTGCTGCCCTTACCAAATGATTATCAATCAAAAATCCCACACTTCCCTGCTAAAGAGCCTACAACAGCACAAAAACATGTAGATAAAATGGAAGACTCTTTTGACTATATGGAAATTGATGATGAAACAATCAAAATGAGAATTTTTGCGCAGAGCCTGGGGGGAGAGGTTAAAAAGTGGTTTAAAAACCTACCTGCTGGTAGTATCCAAGATCTCCCTGCTTTATACAAGACTTTCATCAATAAATGGGAAACTAGAGCAAACCCTCGCCAGCTCCTAGCAGAATACATGTCCCTTAAGAGGAACGTAGGAGAGAGTGTTCATGATTATACCACTAGATTCAACATTATTTATAATGCTCTCCCTCCACACATGAAACCTCCACAAGGTATGGCTATAGCAAAATATCCTGATGGATTCGATGCTGACATGGCCTATGAGCTTAGAGATAAAGAGTACACCACCCTGGAGGATATGCAGAAAGGGGCAGTAAACATAGAGGCAAATTTGATTGAGAAAAGGGCCAAACTGAGAGCTGAGAATAGAGTAACATACAAGGATGATGCTATAGCCTCCACTTCAGATCCAAATATTGACAGATTGTCTAAGAATGTGGATAAGCTATACCAAATGATGGAAAAAATGGTTTTCACTCCGAACAGGAACCAAAATCAAAACTTTAGAAGAAACAACAACACTCCCAACAGACAGAAAGAGGCAGATCAGCAAGTCATTCCCCCATTCCAAAACTTTCTTGATGAGGATGAGGGAATCATAGAAGAGTCTGAAGGGAATAATATTAACATGTTGGAAACAGAGGACTCAATTCTGAACTGTGACTCAGAGGAAGATCAACCCTCATCTTCATATTGGGATGAGGAAAGATTAGAAACTGAAGAGTACAGACTTGGGTTCCAAAATGCCATGTTACAGGTCAGAGAGCAATATGAGCTCAGGAGAAAAAAGAACCAAGACACTTCCAAAACCAAAACTCCCGAGGATACCATCAAGAAAAGGCCTGAAAAATCTTCTAAAGTAACTGTTGTGAACAAAAATTCAATAGCCAAGAGTTCTGAGAGTAACAAAGAAAAGGACAACCAAAGCATGGAAAAATAGGGTCAACAAACTAGTAGCACTAGCACCTCAGTTAGTGCTCCTGATAAAATTGTTTCTACACATGTACATAATGAGAAAACACAAATTGATTCAGCCACTAAAACAGTGGCAAATAAAACAGACTTAAACACTTCCAAGAGTCAATCCGCTTTCAGTTTAGAAAGTGAGATTGCAAAAATCAAAATCTCTGTACCATTATCTGAGCTGGCCTCTCAGGATGTATATAAAGGCCAAATTTTGAAAGCATTGAATTTAGGGGAAAACAATGATTATGTAAACTTGAATGATGATCAGCCTGCCCTCTTGTTTGGGCCTAAGATTGAAGGTAAGTTTCAGGAAGGGGTAGTACCACCTTTCTATATTAGTCTCAACATTCATGATAAAATACTCCACAATGCAATGCATGATTTTGGAGCCTCACACAACCTGATGCCAAAGGTAGTTATGGAAAGGTTAGGCCTAGAAATCACCAGACCCTATAAAGACTTGTATTCTTTTGACTCGAGTAGAGTAAAATGTCTTGGCCTGATCAAAGACTTGTGTGTGAGTTTGACTCAGATTCCTACGAAATGTATGGTCATGGATGTAGTGGTGGCAGACGTGCCACCCAAGTATGGCATGTTATTATCTAGATCATGGGGAGCCAAGCTGCAAGGCACCATGCAGATGGATGGCTCATATGCCACTATCCCTATATTTGGCCAATTAAGAAGATTATATAGAGAATCCCAAATGAAATTCCTAGTCAGTAGCCCCGAGAAACCTGAAAATTCACCATTATATTCTGTACATACCGACCTTGACTCCTTCATATTTTGTAATGATGAATCCTTAGAAGAGCCAAAGTCCCAGAATAGGCATACAAATGAGAACACCGAGCCTATGGACCTCCACATAATGGCCACTCTGGAAGAATATGATCAGGAAGACCATGGGCAGCACACTGAAAATGAAGAGGAAATCAGCAATGAAGCCTGTAGGATCTGTGGTGGACCTCTCACTCCAAGTGAAACAGAAACAGAACAAGAACAGCAAGCTAACCACCTCCCTGACATCCATGGCCTCTATGAACAACAAGATAGTTTACAACCTAGTACAGACCTCTCAACTCAACCTAATGGCAAACCCAGTTGTAAGGGAGAAAGCGAAGTGGAAGTAAACAAAGAACCCCTGTGGGAAATGAACTTTGATGGGTCCTGTACTAGACAAAGCACTGGAGCAGGAGTGTGGCTGCGTAACACCGAAAATGACCACACAGAGAGCCACGCTATCAATCTACATTTCAAATGCACGAATAAAATTGCATAATATGAGGCTCTAATCTTGGGCTTAAATCTGTTGAAAAAATTAGGAGCCCGTAGGATAGTCGTGAGAGGAGACTCTGAGTTAGTGATCAAACAGATGAATGGTGAGTATTCGGAAAAACACCCCAGGCTTAGGGCATATAGGAATGATACTCTAGATTTGCTGAAAACGTTTGTTGAATATGATTTAGTATCCATTCCTAGGGGTCAAAACGCCATTGCAAATGGACTAGCCTGCCTAGCTAGCTCATATCCTAAGGCCCCAGTTGACCAACAAATCATCATTCAGACTAAATTCAGGCCTGCAGTGCCAGACAATGAAAAATACTGGCATGTCTTTGAAGGAGACAAACAGATTGAAGATTTCCTAATGGGAAGAAATGAGTTTGAATTTTCTGATTCAGACTCAAAATCTGATGACAGCTGCCCAAGTGAGGATTCCCCAGATGAACTAGAAACACCTTGTAGTATAGAAATAATTTTTTTTTTCTAAAGAAACTGGAGATTCAGCCATAAAACGTGAAAACGCAGATAGAGAAGAAATGGAGGTGTTGCAAGCCAAAGACAAGAACATACCAAGAGGCTTAGCACCCTTAGAGGACCTCTTTGATTTCGATGATGTTGCAAAGAAGCCCACAATAGAACATGCAGAATCAGATGTAGAAGAATGCAACATAGGCACTGAGGACAAACCCAAAATGATAAAACTGGCTAAGTCTATACCTGCAGACATGAAGAAAAGATACATTGACTTGTTTAAGGAATTCATTGATGTGTTTGCATGGAGCTACGAAGACTTAAAGGCCTATGACACCAACATCATACAACACAAGATACCACTGAAGGAAAATTAGAAACCTTTCAGACAAAAACTTCGTAGGATTAATCCAAAACAATTGCCTGCAGTGGAGAAGGAAATTAAAAATATGTATGAGGCAGGCATAATTGTCCCTGTAAGGTTTTTTGATTGGGTTTCAAACTTAGTGGCTGTGAGGAAGAAGACAGAGGAGATCAGACTGTGCATAGACTTCAGAAACCTCAACAGAGCCTCCCTGAAAGACAACTACCCCTTGCCTAGAATGGAACATATCTTACAGAAGGTAGTGGACTCTAAAAGAATCTCCCTGCTTGATGGTTTTTTAGGATACAACCAAGTTCTGGTACTCCCAGAAGATCAACTCAAAACAGCTTTCACCACTCCATGGGGCACCTTCATGTATGTGAAAATGCCTTTTGGATTGATGAATGCTGGAGCTACCTTCCAGAGAGAAATGGATATTGCTTTCTCAGATGAGATTGGACACTTTATAGTTATCTACTTGGATGACTTAACTGTCTTTTCTAAAACAGAAGAAGAACACTTAAAACATCTGACGAAAGTTTTTGAAAAATGTAGAAGGTACGGTCTGTCCCTAAATCCTAAGAAGACTGTTTTTGGGCTGCAAGAAGGTAAGCTTCTGGGCCACATCATATCCGAGAAAGGGATTAGGATAGACCCCCAGAGAGTTGAGGGAATACTTCAAATTACACATCCAAGAAACATCAAGGAGTTGCAGTCCTTCATTTGGAAGATCAATTTCCTTAGAAGATTTATCCCCAACCTCGCTGAGCATCTTAGGAAAATGACTGAAACGTTGAAGAAAGATGCTAGAATTAAGTGGACTGTTGAAGCCAAGAAATATTTTGAGTCAGTAAAGCTTGCACTCACCCAGGCCCCTGTCCTTATCGGCCCTGACTTTTCAAAATATTTTCTGATCTTTTCATTTGCCTCCCAACACACAATAGCTGCGGTTTTGCTACAGAAAAATTCGGAAGGTAATGAACAGCCTATAGCCTTCTTCAGTAAAGCCTTAAGAGATGCACCCTTAAAGTACAACATCATGAAAAAGTAGGCCTATGCCCTGATTAAGGCCTTAAAAGACTTTAGGGTGTACATTCTGCATTCTCACACCATTGCCTATGTGCCAAATATAGTGGTCAAAGATATCCTGTCCCAGGACCCAGATGGGAAAAGGGGCAAATGGATTGCTACAATTTTAGAATATGACATTGAAATCAAACCCACCAAGCTGATCAAAGGTCAAGGCCTGGCCCAATTGATGGTTGAATCCAATTTACAGGCCCTTGATATCAACATGATGAATGCCCTGGATGAGCAGGAAGGATTGCCCCATCCAACTGTTGAGGAGCAGTTTGAGAACTCTCCTTGGTACACTGATATCCTTTACGTGCTCACACACCTCAATGCCCCTCCAGAACCGTCCAAAACAAAGGCCAGATTCATAAAACTCAAAGCTATAAATTACTGCATTATGAATGAGAGTCTATATTGGAAAAATCCAAATGGTCTTTTGTTGAAATGTTTGCCTGAAACTGAAGTTGAAAGAATCAAACAAGAATTCCATGCTGGGGAGTGTGGAGGCCACCTGAGTTGGAAGGCCACTACAAATAAGATACTCAGGGCTGGTTACTATTGGCCTACACTATTTAGTGATGTTCATAAAATGGTCCTTACCTGCCACAAATGCCAAATTTTTTAGGGCAAAAGAAAGCTCCTTCCCCTCCCTCTGCAACCTATCACCATAGAAGGTCCCTTCATGCAATGGGGCTTAGACTTCATTGGAGAAATCCACCCCTCTTCTTCTGGGCAACACAAATGGATCCTGACTGCTACTGATTACTTCACTAAGTGGATTGAAGCCATACCCACTAGGAATGTCACTGATTCTGTCATCATTAGGTTCCTAGAAGACTTTATCTTATCTCGGTTTGGCTGCCCAAAGAAAATAATCACTGACAATGCTGCTGTTTTCGGATCCAAAAGAATGATTGATTTCTGTCACAGGTACGGAATTTCACTTGGACATTCAACTGCCTATTACCCCCAGGGTAATGTCCTAGCTGAATCATCAAATAAAAGCCTGGTTACAATCATTAAGAAGCTGTTGGAAGAGAACAAAAGGTCATGGCATAAAAAGTTGATACAAGCCTTGTGGGCAGACAGGCTCACTACAAAGAAATCTATTGGCATGTCACCCTTCCAGCTGGTTTATGGGACAGAAGCAGTTTTTCCTACTAGCCTTGGGATACCAGTGGTAAAGCTTATCCAAGAAATCCAGACAGAAGAGGACAGCATGATAAGGAGAATTAATGAAACAATCCATCTTCAGCAAAAAAGGGAGCAGGTTTATAACAGAGCTGTCAAAGTGCAAGAAAACATGAAGAGACAGTTTGACAAAAGAACCAAAGCAGCAAATTTCAAAGTTGGGGACAAGGTCTTGAAGTGGGATTCAAGAAGAGAGGATAAAGGCAAACATGGAAAATTCGACAACTTGTGGCAAGGTCCCTTCATCATTCAAGCCATTGTGGGTCCTAATGCGTTTTTCTTGCAAGAACTTAATGGTTCCGAGTTGTTTGGGGGTCCTGTCAATGGCAGGATGCTCAAACACTATTTCTGCTAATTCTCCATTTCCAGCTTCATTTCCATTGTATATACCGTTGCAAATTTTCATTTTCAGCAAAAAGAGAAGAAATTGTTCCAAAAAACAGAATGAAAAGAGAGGTTCAGACATGCTCAAAACATGAACCTCTGAGGCAAAAGGATTGGCTCTAATAAACTCAAAATCTGAGCTAAAAGGAAGCAGAATAGCTGATCCAAACAAGCTCAAAATCTGGATCAACAGAGGAAAGAAAATCAGCTCTAACATGCCTAAAATCAGAGCTGAAACAAAGAAAGAAGGATATTTTCAAAACTGCAGATTTCATGCCTTCACATTTTTGTTGCAGTTTTCTACAAAGTTTTCACTCCAGCAAGTCAGACAGTCTAATCCTGGCTTGGCTGTGTTTAAATTTCCTGTCTTAGAATGTAGGTGAAGAAACCTGTTGGACAGTTTAATCCCAATAGGTAGTAGTTTAGGTAGAGAATTGTATGAGGCCAACAGTCTAATCTGGCCTCATGGAGCAATAAGGGTAGAATTTGAATAGGTTTGTTTTTGTTTTTCAAAATAAAATTTAAAGGGTCTGCTAGTTCAAATGCACCCAAGAGAAAATTGTTAGAGCTCTAGTTTGGGTAGGTAGATTGGTTGGGAAAATGTTTCTGCTGATTTGTGTATCCAATATATTGTGGCAGCTAATCTAAAGAAAGAAGAAAGATGGCTTATAGCAGCAGGCATCTGGCCTACACCAAGAGATCAATTTCTGAATTCTTGTCTCCTTCAAGAAGAAGCCATCCCCATGTGGAGCCACTGTTAGCCCCCCTATAAATTTTTGGCAAGAAAATAGGGGGCTAAATTGTTTTGAGCTTTCAAGGAATGTATTTCCATTGTAAACACATCATCCTTGAAAGCCTCCTCTTGTCTTTCATCCTTTGGTTAAAGTCCCTCTACTGATTTCCCTTATAGAGCCCCTCTCTTATAAAGAAGAAATGCCCAAAGGCCTCCTATTCCCGCTTGTTTCCCCCCACTTAGCTTCTATTTATTTCCCTTGCCTCCCCTTCTATTTCCCTTCTTGCCTTTCAAATTCCCCCAAAATCCCCTTTAATTTCTTCCCCCTGCCCTTTGTTGGCCACTTTCCCCCCTTATTCCTCTATCGTTCCCCTTCCCAACCTCTAAAATCCATTTAAAGGGGTAAAAAACCCACTTTCTGACCATGTAATAGGGCTTAGCCCCTTTCCCACCAGCTCCTCAACCACTACCCACACATGCCCGTGCGCTGGGACCAAGCGCTTAAGTCCCGAGCGCCAATCGCAATCGGAAGTTCGAGCGGGTGCACAATTTCCTTTGTAATATCAAAAACCCCGATGCGATTTGTCTATAACGATTAAGTCCCGCGGTGCGTTCCGCACCGTTGATCTTTCGCGGAGATCCGACGGCGGAGAGCTAATCGCAGCCCCGGCTCAATCGCAATCGCAACCTTCCGCGTGCACCCTCCGATCAATCGCAAGCCTTCCACCCCGATCCCCGATCAATCGCAAGTCTTCCGCCCCGATCCCCGATCAATCGCAAGCATGTCTTCTGATCCTCCGATCGCAATGCCCCTCCGATTACATCTGAGCCGTTGATCTGGACCCGAGATCAACGGTCAGCGCTCAATCACAAATCCCCCTTCCAGTCGCAATCGCAAGCCTTCCCCACTGTCTCCCGATTTAATCCTGACCGTCCATTCCCCCCTCGATCCAACGGTCAACGCTTTCTTCACCCAATCGCAATCGGAACTTTCAATGTATGTCACCCCTGTCCCCCTCCGATTGCGATTTCCCGATTCAATCTCGGCCGTCCATTCTTTCCAGATCTGATGGTTCAGGTTTAATCGCCTTCCACTCCACCGCCCCTGTCCATCCCCCTTCGATTAAATGTGGACCGTCGATCTGATCCCAGATCCGACGGTTGGTGTCTAATCGCAACACCCCTCTAATCGCAATCGGAACTTTTTGAATATGTGTTGCGATTGACGCTCGCTCCGACCTCCGATTGCGATGGTGCCGATTGGATCCTAGCCGTAGATCTTCCCCGGATCCGACGGTTCTGATCTAATCGCCCTCCGCCTCTGCTGGGTCCTACTATTTCATTCATCTCCGTCGGGTTTCATGTGTTTTGTATATTGTTTGCCTGTTTCACATATTGTTACGCCACTCAACCTCCACCGTTGATCTTTGTTCCCAGACCAAGATCTAACGGTCTGCGCTGCATGGTATCACCAAACTCCATTGTTCATAAGGTTTCATCATTTCATTGCATTTTGTTACCATTATGGTAAAAGGCCATCGCTCCACCACCGCCGCACTACCATTTCGTCCACCCTGCATTCATCACTCCGTCCACTATTTTCTTCATAAGTTCGCTGTGTTGCAGAGTTTCTAGGAGATGAGACCGCCGATGTTCAATGTACTACCTCAATGGCGAGCGGCGCAGTCAGGATCAAATCTAATGAGCCAGTACCATCATGAAAGCCAAGGAATGGGGCCGTCAGGACTCACATTAATGGAGAGCAGAGTTCAAACGGCGAAAATCATGCCGGCGCCATTTAAAGCTCAAGCTAACTCGACAGAGGCAGTAATGAAGCAGCAAGGAGTTTCAGTACAGAGCAGAGGGATTAGTGCACATCAACGAAGATCTTGAGCTCTGAACCAGGGGTTTAAAGAGGCAAACCATCATTTTGAAGACCTCGAGGATCGATCTGAAGATCCTGAACATCAATAAGAGGTAATATCAAGGTTTTCTTATCAGCAGAATGTTTTTCCATAAAGGACAGGTCTCCCATACAGTCTTTATTATGCGTCGTGTCCCTGAAGGAGTTTTTTGTCCCAACTATAGTTCAAAACAATCTAACATCTATGAGGCAGACCTCTCAGCAGTTTCTTTCATTTTGTTCAAATCACCTGGAGTACTGCAGCCAAAAGGTCAAATCATATCCGAAGCAGATCTCTATTGCACCGAGGAGGTGACAAAGATTAAATATACATCATATCAAGCGGAATGGGCCTCGACCCTGCATTCATTGTTGTGTTTAAATGTAACATTTAAAATTCACCTACCTCCTAGTCGGTCCTCTGCGTCTCTTCTGCTATAAAGCACAAAAGGATATCATTGTAATGGTTGTTGATGCATTATCAGTGAATTGCAAGAATTTTTGTCCCGAGCCAAGTTCCCTGTGTAATGATTGTATGATAGGCTTAGAAATATGATGTATTCAGGCTGAATGTAAAAGCTTTGGGCAGTGATGTACCTGATTGGTATTGTGTTTAACATGATAAGCAGTTTTCATTGGATCATGATCTACAGCAGTTGGTGATGTTTTTCTCCTCTCTGCGTTTATTTCCATTTCATTTCATGTTCTTCTGACTGGCATCTGAACGCATGACATAAGATTTAACCTTGTTAGGTACCTTATGTCCCAGCTCTCTCAGTCTTTAATGTTTTCTGCTCATATGTGTATCTGAATATTGTTTTTAATTGACTAAATCAATGTAGTGGATGATTATTGCTTGCTCTCTGATGTGAAATTTAATAGAATCAATGTTCAGATGTTTTTGTTAAGATTTAATTGAAAGAGGTTAGGAGCATTGGGAGGTTTAGAAGCCTGTCTCTGCCTCTTCATAACCTATCCCTTCCATATAAACCTTTTCAAGATCCCTTGTGTTGCCTATGGTTTTGTCCAAGCAGGCCTGGAGTTAAATGACCTCTGGCCTGATCTACAGACGGAATCAGATGGTTCTCCATCCTTCATTCTCATCCCTTAATGTTCCATCCCACCAATCAGTCTTTGAGATCCAAATGCTCTAGATGACTAGCCCAACTGAAGCTTACACATTGAACATAAGTAAATCCTTTCTTGACTCCATTTCCCAATGCCCTTAGTGTTCTCTGAGTTATCTATCCTTGCCTAGCTTCCTTCTTTACCCATCCTTGTCTTATGGTGAAACCTTCCTTCCTGATCCTCTACAACCAAACTCAAACAATCAAACAAACAACCTTGAGCCTATAACTAGCCTAAAATCACAATTGAGAACTTCAAAGACATATATCCTTTGATAATCATAGAGAGATCCCTCTCTGGACCTAGGAGGGCTAGATCCTAAGGTCTGAAAGTGGTTCTATGTTGTCTCATCTTTTGGTATTGCCAACCTTGCCAAAACATGGGAACCCCAACACTTACAAAGTTTGCTAACTAAAGTTGAATTATAGAAGTTTATGGTTAGCCATGTCCTCTATTTTCTTCTCCAATAGTTGCTTTGAAAATATATCTTGAAAGTATGTCAAAAGCAGGCTAGGCTAAAGGTCCTTACTTGATCTTAGACTACTTTTTATGTTAATCTTGAATGTTTTCCTTTGAATATGCTGAAAGCAGGCTAGGTTAAAATTCTTTACTTGATCTTAAGCTATTATTTGTTTATCTTGATTGTTTTCTTTGGGAATATGCTGATAGCAAGCTAGATTAAAAGTTCTTACTTGATCTTAAGCTATTCTTTGTTTTCCTTTTAAGTATGCTGAAAGCAGGCTAGGTTAAAAGTCCTTACTTGATCTTAAGCTGCTCTTTGTTTTCTTATATGTTTGCTTCTTTCACTACACTTTTATGTTTCATACCATAAATCAAATTAAAGAGATCTATTAACATAAATGACTTGCCCCATAGACCACTCTTTAAACTTGTTGTGCAATTAAATCCTTTATGACTCCATAGCCCAATAGATTGACACTGTTTCTTACTTATCCTATCAGCTGAACCATTTTCAACCTACTCACAACTTTACTCTTCAAAAGACTTCCTTCATTTTAATGATATTCATCCCAAACAAAACAAACGAAAACCCTTGTGCTTTATAACTAGCCTAATATCATATCATAAGCCTTAAAGAATATATCTTTGAAAACACTTTTAAAGAGAGATCCATCTCTGAATCCAAGGGTATTGATGTTGGCTCTGCAGCGTTTGTTCTCGCCAATCTTGCAAACCACAGAGACCTAACACTTCCCCAAGAATGTTTTCAGCGGACATCTCCCTGTCACTTTGCTGTGGGCAGTCCTTTGGATTATAAATTTCAACATTTGTAATGATCTTACCACTAGGAGGATCTGTAGAAAGGTCATGCTCTATTTCTGTGTGGTGGGAGGTGCCCAACTCTGATATTTTTTCATCTTCAAGATTGTCCATGTCTTTACCCTTTTCTCTGATGTCTTGAATGTTCTCATCATTAGGACTTTTGCCATCATTTCTTTGTGTATTTAAGACTACTCTGAAAACTGCCTCTGTACTGTCCTCATCAATTTCATCTTTGTTGTGACTGTATTCCTCTTACTTCTTGTCTTTATCTGTGCTGTTGTTTCTGTTGTTTGTCCTTGGCTGCCAGTGTCTTTGTTGTTTTTATTGTGCTGCCCTCTGCTGTCTTCATTTTCTCTATTTTTCTCGTCATATTCCCCTTGGCTATTTTTAGTTTCTCCATCACTGTTTGTAACATGATCAACACTATTCTCCTTAAGGCCTTCATCATCTTTTCCCTTGTTGTTTACATCAACTTCTTCACTCTTATCTTTCTCACATTTCTCCTCACTTTGATTATCTTCTTCCTTATCAGTGTTTTTAGAGCTGCTGATATTTTTACTGCCCTCCTCTTGACTGCTTTCATCTTCTTCATTGTTTGCCTCATCTTCATTATTTCCCTCTTCTTCATTAATTTCCTCTTCTTCAGATTGTCCCTTATTTTCATCAATTTTTTTTTTACTGTCTTCATCAGTTTCCTCTTTGCTGTCTTCATCAGTTTTAGCAGTGCTTTCTCCAGGATTAGCATTACTTTCTTTAAGGTCACTATTACTTTCTTTAGGATCACTTTTGTTTGGAGAAGGTGGTTGAATAATTTTTTCTTGGGAGAGTGATTCATGGGAGGAAAATGAAACATGGTCAGTGGAGGGCGATGGAGGAGTATTAGGAAGATTTTGAGAGGAGGATGGCAGATTTTGCAATGGGATGGAGGATGAAGAGGTAAAGTCCTCATGGGTGATGAAGGCTTCCCAAGGAATGCCTTGTTGCTCCAGTTGGTGAGTTATAATGATTTTGACAAGAGAGTCATGAAATAGGCTTGCCATCTGCTGAGCTGGAGGTTTCTTTTTCATGATGGTAGACATTTTTTCAATGCTTTTGCATAGGAAATAAGGCAAGTTCAGCAGCTTGGTCCTGGTGAAGTGCATGAGGAGCCGAATATGATATGAGTAGATCTGGGAGAACCTACCCTCACAGGTAAAATATTTCATGATAATCTTCATGAGGAGGGCATACCTATCCAGCAGATGTGAAAAAAGAAAAATGGTTTTAAATGCAGCTTGACAACTGGGCTTTAGAAAACGCTGATAATGGGTTAATTCAAGATATTTTTTTAAACCATTTCTCCCCTATGCAAGGGATCCTAGTGGCTTTGGAGACAGCTTTGGGGGTCAACTCAAAATTTAACCCTACCAGATGAACATTATGCCCGTGAAGTCTTGAGGCAATTAACTCAGTCAATTTAGGATGCCTTTTGATTTCTTGTACCTTGTTGCAGAACTCCAAACATCCTAATTCTTGGAAATAAGCCAAGATAGAGGGTGAGGAAATCAGCTCTTTGGTGTCTGTAGGTTCGAATCTGTTGGGCTTGCCTCTTTTTCTGGCCTGTCTTCTTTGTCTTTGAGGCTCATCACTGTCTTCTTGAGACATGGTGAACGCTTTTCCCTTTCTTTCAATATTTTAAAATAGAAAACCTCTTTGTATATTAAGTGCACATGAAAGATTCTTTCAGGAGACTTAGGACCTCTTAAACAAGGCTAGATACTGAACAGAGAATAGGTTACACTTGTATTCAAATTTTTTCCCTCAAACTATTTTAGACACAATATTAACCTTAATTGGCACTTTCATAACTTAAAATCCTAATGGGGAGATGTAAAATAATGGAAAATACCTCTTAGAAACTCTTCCCCGTGATGAGAAACCAATTCTGAGTGAAAACAAGAAAATTCAGCCTTTTCTGTGAATTTCAGGGTGGTGCTACACTTTTTCCTTCAGGCGCGCAATGTCTGCGTGGGTGGCCTCTGCACGCAGTGTTGCAATGGGCACTGTGTTGGGCACACAGCACCCTCGGCCCGGGTAGCCTCTGCACCCAGCATTTGCGACGAAAGGAATGGCAGGCGCGTAGCACCGTCGCGGCCTGGCGGCCTATGCACGTAGCGTTTGCGATGACTGCAGTGTTGGGCATGCAACACCGTCGAGCCGGGTGGACTCTACACACGGTGTCAGGCGGTGGCCTGGGCACTGTCAGGTGGCAGGGTCTGCATGTCGGGCGGTTGATGGAACGTGCATCACTTATTTTTAGGTGCGCAACTTCCCGTTATAAAATGCACTGGGCGTGTCTATAGGCGCGCAGCATCTCTGGTTTTCTACCCAAGACAGCTTCTTTGAAAAAATCAAAAGCCCTCCTCCCCTTTGCTAAAGATGAAATGAATGAAAAACGTCATTGGGGGTATTTATATCCCTGTTTTTTCAAATAATTTGGAACAAAAACCCACCTTTGTCAAGTTCTAACTCCATTTTTCCATTGCTTGCCTTTGACTGTCTTTTCAGTGAGAAAAACATTTTTGGAGCCAGTTTTCTTTTTGTTTCTTAAATGACTGATTTATGGTCTAAGCCTTTAATTTATTTTTGATGGCACTTGTTTGTCTTTGCAAGGCGAATTTTGAAGCTATTGTGCCTCCATACTCCTTGAAACAAGGCTGGGACTTTCCTTTGTGTGACAGTTTAACTAATGAACTCTGATTGTTACTCTTTTACTTATCTTTAGGAGATAACTCGAAAAAACTTTTACACCCTCTGCTTGTCTATGAAGGAGGTTTTTATGCTTGTTTTCTTATCTTTCCCAATTTCTGAAAATGTCTGAGCAAACTTTCCACTGTGGGGTCAATAAACAGATTTTGTGTTTTCGAACAAAACATAACTGTTGTTCTTTTCTTTAGTGTGACTATCCTTTTGTAGCATTCTTAGTCTTTTCCTTTGATGGCTTCTCTGATGATTTTTGTCTTGTTTGTAGGGGCATGGAAACAGGGCAATTGTCTCTCTCTCATTCATGTCTTGAGGCACACAAACTATCTCAAGGGCATCTTTGCTAAAATGTACCATGTTGTTCACATATCAATGATTTTTTCTAAGTTTTTTCACAAAGACTGGAATGAGCAGTATGTTACCTTTTATAGTGACATCAAAACCCTTGCAGTACCTTCCAGATTGCTGTGTTTTTAGCCCTTATGGATGATGTTCTGAAATCTTCTAGGTATCCCTGAACTGTAGTGGAAAACTTGATTTTCCTATAATTTTATCCCACTGTACCTCTGTGCAAAAGCCAACTGTCTTTGACTGAAGCTTTTCTTTGGTGCCTCTCTTTTGCCCTGTTTTGATTTAGGCCAAACATCAAGACATCCTTGCAAAGATGTATTTGATAGGGTGACTTAGTCTTCACAGATTTTACTGTTTGGTTTAGGACGGGCCACCTTGGAGATTGTTTGAGCGCCTTCTTTTTAGAAAAATGACCCTATCAGCTCTTATTTTCTTGATTTTACCATTTGAGCTTTGTTGAAAAAGAAATGAAGGAGACATGATAGTGCATGACTTAAGGAAGACTAAAAAGATTTGTTAGCAAGGTTTTTAGGAAAGAGCTCTTGACTAATGGTTAAAAATAGAGATTTTCACCAAACACAGGGCCTTTTAGATATTTTACCTAAGCACCATCACCTATAAACCTAGACACTTTATCATTACTTTGAAAGGTTTTTCTAGACAAACTTTTGATATCAACAATGACTTGGGCAGTAGGAAAAATATAAGGAAAGACTTGACTTTATGTTGGCCAGACAATTCTGTGAAACAGGGAGATTTAAGGCATCAGAAGTAAGATTTTTACAGACGGAAGTAATAATCATGGACAGAGTAAGGCCTACTAGTCTAAGATGGGTTTTTGAGAGGATGACTAAGCTAATCACAGCAGACAAGAAAGGGGAAAGTGAAAAATTTCTCTGAGGGGATTTCTAGAGGACAAAATGATTGTTTGAATTTCGTTTCTAGAAAACCTGGGTAAAGCATATAGTCATCTAAACAGCTGAAAAATACTGATGACTAATAGTGGCTCCATTTGGGGAGGGCAACTCCTTTTCGGGAAGTGTCCAGAATTGCAAATCTTTGGCTTGTGAAGACTAGTGCCTCATCCATTAGCGCAATTTTCTCCTTGATTACTGCTTTCTTGAGATGGTTCTTTGAAAAACTGAAGGCATGATTGCTTGGGTGATCTTTTTTCAGCTCTTTGAGGATGCTAAAGAAATCAAAAGGCCACTTGCACCTCACTTGTGCTTGAACAGTAGTACCTAAAATTCTCTTTAAACCTTGCATCAAATTGTTCTTGGCAGAAAACACTCCTCTTTTAGTTTTCTCAAGGAAAATAGCAAATTGATCTTGGAATGATACCTGATCTTGAGCACTTGAGACATAAGCTTCTTTCATGACTACTCCTTCTTTTACTTGGTTATGCTTGAGGCTATTTTGGGAAAGAAACTCCACCTCTTCCTCATGCTCATATGAACTGGTAGACTCATCATATTTCACAATGTTATCCTCTAGCAAACCTGATATGCTCTAATTGAGTGGGCTGAGTTTAGTGTGAAGGCCATTATGTTGATTAGTAGGAGTATTTATTGGCAATAAATCTTCTTGAGAAAGAGGTGCAGCAACTCTTATGAGATTGTAAACTTCCAAACCTTCATCTGCAATTGGAAATTCAATGGGACTTGGTGGCTGCTCATCTGGAGCTGAGGAAATTTCTATGTCATAAATGATTTCCTCAACCATTTCTGGAGAAGGCTTCTCATCAACAACTTGCTCAAAGAGTTCATCATCCTCCTCAACCTCAACATTAAGGCTGAAAAACTGCTGATTTCCAATTATGTGAAATTTATTTCTGATGGGCTGAAGTGAAGCAGAGCAAAGAGTCAGGGACTCTTCACTTACTTCTAAACTTTCAAGGCTTTCCTCATCAGTGTCATAGGTGACCTGTCTTAGCTGATTACTACTTCCAATCTGATGATAGTGAACTTCATCCCACCAAAAAACTATTGATGGCTCTTCAAGGTTAGCTTCTATTTGGAGAACATCATCATCATCAGATTTATCAAAATTTGGAGAATCATCAACATAAATAATTTCACCAATCAAACATATTGGGTTACCAGTTTGTTCTTCTTTGAACTGATCTACAAGTTTACTTTCTGATTTATGGTAGATGGCATTAGTAGGAGGAAGAACATAAGTGTTTTTTTCACATGAAGGTTTAGAGGCTGGATGTGTGTTTATTATCTGATTAATTTCCTCTTCAGTTAAAGGAGGAGGCATTTTTCTCTTCCTCTAGATAATACTACAATAGTTCTCTTTCTCTTGTGAAAGCTGGTTTTGAGGCTGAATGTCTTCTTGAGCCTCACCTAGAAGAGATGGTGAACCATCATGTGCGCCTTCAAAGAGATCCTGTGGGTTTTCCTCAACTAACTCCTCTAGGTTGTCATGATAGCTACCTTGAGAATGAAATGCATGGAGTTCTTTTAATAAATCTCAAGATGCCAATTTCCTAAATCTTTATCAATGTTTACAAGGTGTTGTATGAGGTCTTTAGATTGATCACAACAATTTTCAGCCAATGATAGAGATGGAAAATGCCCTATATAGTGTTTATAAAATACTTTGTGGAAATCCTTCAAAGAAAACAAGATGCCAGGTTCTAGCCATTCATACCAATTTCTCACCTCACCTTCTAATGTTGCCATAAAATTTTTCATGAGGCAGTCCTCGTGCCATTCAACCTTGAACCTCCATATGTGTATATGAAATTTCATGAGGTGTAACAAGGGGTCATCAACTTTTTCATCTTGAAATATAGGTAGGTTTTTTATCCAATTTATTTCAGGCATTTTTGTGTGGGAATCCAGGGATATGATCTCTACTCATTGGAGCATATCTCTTTTGTATCCTTGGATCCATATTTGTTAATCAGAAAGGATTGATGTGTCTTTTCAATGAGTCTAGAGTTTAATGGTCAAAGTATCCTCAGACACGTAATTTTATTAATCAGAAAAACAATTACATTGGAATTGAAGAGTTTGTCGGATTATCCACAGTCTCACGAAACACTTGTCGACGTTTTGAATCCCAACGGGGATCCATCTTCAGGACATTGGAATAACCACAGGAGCTTGAAAACCCCGTTGGGATTCCCCATTGGGAGCTTGAAAACCCCGTTGGGATTCGAAACGTCGACAAGTGTTTCGTGAGACTGTGGATAATCTGGCAAACTCTTCAGTAAACAATAACCACAAGAGCTTGAAAACCAAAATACATTGGAATTATGCAAGAGTTTACACCCTAACAACAAAAACACTCTTGCAATGAGCTATTTATAAGCTCAATGTCCTAACTTCCACAAATTATGGATCTCTTATTAAATAACAATTTTCTACTTACATTAAATGACCTTCTAACTATTCTACTAACTTTATTCCTAACTTAGAGCCTAGGAAACTACTCTATTCTAGAGTCCTATTTTTTAATAACAAAATTATATTTCTAAGTATATTAAATATTCTAGAATAATAATTATTAATTTAATATCTTAAATTAATAATTATTTTATTCAAACTTTATAACCTATGATAAAAAAAAAAATTGGATCATCTAACATTCCCCCCTATGATCCAAAGATACATTACAACAGATACCAAGTTCATCCCTGAACTTAGTAAATTTTATTTTTCCAAGAGGTTTCATGAAAATGTCGGAGGTCTGATCTTCTGAAGGACAATACACTGGCTTGATGACGTCCTTTGCAATGGGAGATCCGATATGATGATACTTGGTGTCCACATTCTTTGTCTTGGAATGAAAAACTGGATTCTTGGCAAGCTTTATTGCAGACTGATTGTCGAAAAATAATGAAGTAGATTCTGCTGGAGGAATTCCCAAGTCATCTAAAACTCGACGTAACCAAACAATCTCACATGCTGCTTCCCATGCTTAAATGTACTCTGCTTCTGCTGAAGAAGTGGCCACTGTAGCTTGCTTCTTGCAACTCCAGGAAACTGCAGCTGACTCCGTGTTCATTAAGTAACCTGAGGTTGATGCCCTATCATCAATACTGCCAGCAAAGTCGGCATCTGAAAATCCACCAAGTACAAAATTTTTAGTCTTTTTGTAAAGAAGACCAAAATATTTTGTTCCTTGGATATATCAAAGAACTCTTTTGGCTACATTCCAGTGGCTATCTAGTGGTTCCTGCATAAAACGTGAAATAATACTGACTGCATAAGATAGATCAAGACAAGTGGTTGTCAAATAAAACAAGCTACCAATCAACTGTCTGTAAGTAGTGCTGTCCACCTTTACCCCCCCTTCAAATTTTGAAAGTTTCAAGTTTTGTTCCATAGGGGTAAGGAGAGGCTTGCAATCCTGCATTCCAAATTGCTGAAGAATTTTTGCTGCATATTTACTCTGGGAAATGAAGATCTGATGTAGACATTGGAATACTTCAACTCCAAGATAGTAGTGAAGTAGTCCCAAATCTGTCATCTTAAAACCTGCATGTAACTCCTTTTTCACCTGTTCAATGTGATCATCATTGTTGCCTGTGATGATCAAATCGTCGACATACATAATCAAAATCACCAGATTTTGACCTTGTTGGCATACATACAAGGTATCATCAGATTCACTGCGATGAAAACCAACTTTGCGAAGGTATTCATCCATTTTGGCATACCAAGCTCGGGGAGCTTGTTTTAACCCATATAAAGCCTTTATCAGTTTGTAGACTTTATGTTCTTGTCCTTCAATTTCAAAACTTGGTGGTTGAGTCATGTAGACTTCTTCCTGTAAATCGTCGTTGAGAAAAGCACTTTTTACATCCATTTGATGAACTTTCCATCCTTGTTGAGCTGCTAAGGCAAGTGTGAGGCGGATGGTGTTCCATTTAGCCGTAGGAGCAAATTTTTCCTCATAATCTATCCCTTCCTGCTGCGCAAAACCTTTAGCAACAAGTCTTGCTTTATACTTGTCAATATCACCATTTTTCTTGTACTTAATTCGATAAACCCATTTGCATCCAATAGGTTTAACATGCTAAGGACAATCAACAAGTTGCCAAGTGTTGTTGTCTTGAACTGCCTGATATTCATCAACCATTGCTTGTTGCCATGCTTTATGTTTTAATGCCTCTTGATAAGAAGAAGGTTCAGTAAAATCATTTGCTATCAAAGCAAAATTGCTTTCATTTTGTTTCAATCCCCTTGTTCCTGTTTTATTTTGTTCATTAGGCCTTACATCTTTCAAGAGTTGGACCGCCAATTTCGGCAACTGATGATCACTGGTTTAGGCTTGAGCAACCGCAGGGTCTGGGGGCAGAGAGGCATTTCCAGAAGAACTGTTGTTGCTAGGAGAGTTGGATGAACTGCTAGAAGACCTGGATGGCGCTGGTGAAGAAGACAGACTGGCTGAATCATCGTCAGATGAAGGAAATTCAAGTTCATACCATCTTGGTGAATTTGGTTGAATTTGTAAATTTACATGTCTTTTATTAGTTTTTGTTTCTAACTTTTGAAGAAGATTTTCAACTTCTTCAGCACTCTTACTCTCAGTTTCATCAAAAATCACATCTCTACTTTCAAAAAAAATTCCATTCGACAAAAGTCGGTACCCTTTCTTCTCATCAGAATACCCAATCATTATGCACTTTAATCTTCATGCATCAATCTTAGTTCGTTTTTCCTTGGGAACTAAGGCATAACAGATAGATTCGAAAAATTTGAGATGCTTAACCCGTGGTTTGAATCCAAACCATGCTTCATAGGGTGTGATTCCGTCTAAAGAAGCTATGGGAGATCTATTTCTCAAATAGACAGCGGTATGAACTACTTCAGCCCAATATGAAGGACTTAACTTTTTGAAAGTTAACATAGATCGTGCCATTCCTAACAATGTATGATTCATTCTTTCTACGACCCCATTTTTCTGTGGAGTGTAGACATTGGTAAGATGTCATTTGATTCCATTTTCCATGCAATAATTTTTGAATTCATTTGAAGTGAATTCTCCACCGTTGTCAGTTCGAAGAGTGCCAATCTTCTCCTTTACTTCATTTTCAATAAGCTTATGAAAATTTTTGAACTTTTCAAAGGCTTCTAACTTTTGCTTCAAGAAATAAACCCATGTCATCTTGCTAAAATCGTCAATAAAAAGTAAAAAATATCGGCAACTTCCAAGTGAAGTTGGGAAGGGTCCACAAATATCACTGCGAACCAACTGCAAATGTATGTCTGCTCGCCAGGAACTAGTGGGAAAAGTCTCTCGATGCTGCTTTCCAAAAATGCAAGATTCACACTTTGCATTTTCCCTTTTGAAGGTTGGAAGTCCTTTAACCATGCCCTGTTTTTGTAACTGAGAGAGACTGTCAAAGTTGAGATGGCCATATCTGACATGCCATAATCTGATTGGTGAAATATTTGTACTTGTTGTGCCTGCAAAGTCAGAATGTCTTGGAATAACTGTCCCTTTCATCCTTAACAGTTTTCCATCTTCATAACCTGTCATTACTGTTTGCATGTTTTGTTTGACTGAGTTGATTTTAACTGAGCCATCTTGCATAATCACTGTATGTCCTGCTTGTCGAATTGTGACTAAGGACAACAAATTTTTCTTGAATGTTGGGACATACCATACATTAGAAATCATTCTTTCTCTAATGCCTGGTAAAAGAACTTTAACTACACCTTTCCTGAAGGAGTATGTTTGGTTTTGTCAGTAAGATAGATTGAATTCAGATGACATTCTTTGAAACTCCAGAAGAAGTCTCGTCGAAATGTCATATGTTGAGTGGTGCCTGTATCAAGAATCCATGCATCTTCATAATCACTACGGAGAAAGCTTGAAACCTGTAAAGTTGTTGCTTCTGTGTTTGTGAAAAAATATTCAGAACTATCAGGATCATCTTCATCATTTGCAAACTGTGCTGAGTTTGGATGAAACTTAGAAATTTTCTCAATAGAAGTTCTACAATCTGCTACATAATGACCAACTCTGTAACATCGCCTGCAAACAATTTGACTCAACTCGGTGCCTCTTCCTTGAGATTTTCCTCTACCTTGAGACTGTCCTCGACCTCTTCTTTTTCCTCTGTTTTGGGATTGTCCTCTCCCTGGACTCTTTCCTGTGCCTTGTTGATATCCTCTGTTTTGATTGTTGCCTCTGCCTTGAAAATTTTTTCTGCCAAAATTGGAGCCTCTGTTGGAGTTGTTTCCTCTGTGTTGACTGCGACCATGACTTTGCGCTGCTTGATTTTGATTAAAATTACCTTTTCCTTTGTTTCTGGAATTTTCAGCTGAGGTCCAGTTGCTGGAACTGGCTTCGGTGAGGAAGACATCTTCCCCAATCTGCTTCTTCTTCCCAAAGTTTTTATCATGTTGTGCTAACATGTCACTCATTTCATCAAATCTGATCTTCTCTAACTTGCCAGTGACTTGCAAAGTTTCCAAGAAATGAGTATATGATGATGGCAATCCAGCAATTAAAATTGTAGTTAAGAAGCTTTCATCAACAGCTTGAAAACCAGCATTGATGATTTCTTGCTTAATGTTTTTAACTCGTGAAATGTACTCAAGGACATCACCACCTTCAGTTAATTTCTGTTGAAGCAATTTTAATTGAAGACCAAATTTCTTTGATTTAGGTTGTGTATCAAAGAGATCCTTGAATGTATGTAAAGCAGCCCATGCATCTGAAGAATTCTCAATGTGTATGTACATTTCATTAGTAACTGAAGCTTCTATAAGAGCTAATGCCTTGGCATCTTTTATTTTCCATTTTGCAAGTGAATCTGGATATGTTGGTTTATTTATCTTAATGTTGCCATCACAAATGCCATGCCATAATTCATTAAAAATAAGAGTGCTTTCAATTAGACGTCGCCATGTCTTATAGGATTTCACTCCTTCGAGCTTATCAGTTTCAGAGAAGAGATTAATTAATTTCAACATTGGAGTGTTGAAGCAGTGCACCAAAAGAATCAAGCACAAAAAATTGAGCAACTCGTCACGCCACGACACACGCCACACAAAAAACGACACACGACGCAAAAACACGATCTACGGGGCTTGGCCTTGACCCTCGAATAGTTGTTGAAACAGGAGAAAAATGACTGAGCTTTGCACTTGGCTCTAGTCAATTTCTCAAATATTTACAAGTTAACTTTCAAAATTTGACTTTTACAATGATGCACTTGCACAATGTGGTAAAAAAAAGTTACCCCCCTCAAATTAAAATTACTTTGAGTCACACTTATCTCTCCAGAAACAAATTACAAAAAAAATCGCCTTATTACTCCAATAAAAATTACAAATAACCTTATCTGACATTACATATACCTTATCACTCCATTACAAAAAAAAGTTACTTTACTCCAAAAATATTACAATAACATTACATAAAAAATATACTTTATCGCTCCAAAAATAAAATTTTACTTCACCTTATGACTCCAATTTTCGTAAGGACTATCTTTGTCTTTAATATTCAGCTCCTTTGTGTATGTCTCGACAATGTATTGGTAATAAAAATAAACATGCAAATACTCTTTCCAGTTTGTATTAACACAGTAACATCCTTCTTTGTCAATATGTTTCAGTTGCAACAACAACTGCCTTTTATTTTTCACTTTACTGATCAGTTTCAGAGCAAGTGCTATGAAAACCCGTGTTCCATTAACTAAAATTGTTGGGGAGACAACGACACAACTATCTACAGCTACAAGAACAGAGAAGATTAAGCAACCTACTCACAAGGAAAAACAGAAGGAAGAGGAACAACCTGTTGCTAAGGGCGTTGATGATGAACAAGAACTGGAAGAGATAAGGGCACAATTTGCAAATGTTCGTGGATAGATAAATACCATTTGTATATGGAAATAGGATAAAAATTATTCCCGTGTTTAATGAGTTTCAGAGCATTCATGAAGTTACGCTAGAATGCAGATTGTAGTTAGATTGTTGAGCTGTTATTGGAACTATTAAATATCTTGTAATTGTTTGTAGTATACGCCCTGCATCTACAGTTTCCAACATTATGGTATGCATAGATCTCCATTTTACTAGCTGATGAAAAAGTCACTATCCATAACAAGGTAACATAGACGAGCCGTTGGATTGCTATTGTTCACAAGTCCAATTTAATATGTCAGCGATGGGTATTCCCTTCTGATGTTCATGATATTGTTGGATCATAGTATAATCACTCGCTCTATTCCTTACCGCTCCACGCAAACACGCAGGTCTGGGAGAACGCAGAAGCATGTTTTCCTCTTAAACACTCATTTCTGTGACATAACAGGATTTGAATCCTTTTGTTCAAACATGGGGACTTCAAGTACAGGCTTACTGAATAATGAATTGTCCAAGAATTCACTTGTATGGGTAACGTTCATTACCCACAAGCGTAGATCAAATGTTGATCCCTCACTTCGGCACCAGGTGCAATAAGACTAAAAAAAAACAGGTTATACAATGTTGCTGATGAAACGAGTTAACAAAGATCCTGAACCCCAATTTTTCAAGATACAGTCACACATATTTTGCATTTTTTCTTGATAAAAATGATTTTAGAATTTACAAATCTAAAATCCATACTAAAATTTTTGTTCTTTTTAAAAAAACTTGACAAATTCCATACCAATTCAATGGAGTTTTCCAAGAACTTGTAGAGCTGGAATCTCCTCCTCACATCCACTGCAACATTACCGTAGCTCTGATACCACAATAATGGCCGAAGTGTCCTCAGACACGTAATTTTATTAATCAGAAAAACAATTACATTGGAATTATGCAAGAGTTTACACTCGAACAACAAAAACACTCTTGCAATGAGCTATTTATAAGCTCAATGTCCTAACTTCCACTAATTATGGATCACTTATTAAATAACAAGTGTCCACTTACATTGAATGACCTCCTAACTATTCTACTAACTTTATTCCTAATTTAGAGCCTAGGAAACGACTCTATTCTAGAGTCCTATTTTTTAATAACAAAATTCTATTTCTAAGTATATTAAATATTCTAGAATAATAATTATTAATTTAATATCTTAAATTAGTAATTATTTTATTCAAACTTTATAACCTATGATAAAATTTATTTTTGGATCATCTAACAGCGTTCTCTAGCAGTGGAGTCTTTTGGTCTATTGAGGGTTATGGAGTCGCCAGATGGAAGATTTGAACTTTGTTGTCCATCATCAGCATGATTGGGATTGCTTAACGCATTCTCAGGGGATTTTATAAGAACTAGTGGAGTAATAGGCCTACTAGAGGCTAGTGGAGTTGCCAGGTGGATGTTTTTAGCTGTTTTGAGGGTATATGTGTATGGTCCACCACCAATACTGAAAAAAAACCAATCTAAGGATGTTTTTGGCTTTTCTGAGTTTCTTTATGTAGCCCTGAGGTTGGTAAGAGTGTCCTATAGCTGGATCATAATTTTGCTAAGATGGTGAAAAAGCTAGTTTCTACTCTTTAGACAACACTTAAGTTTTCTAAGTTTGACTGAGATTTTGAGAGTTCCTAAGGGATACCTAGGATGTTTTGACTCAAAGTCCCACCATGATCGCCATTATGTTAGTGAGCGGTGGGATAAATCCACAAGATAGTTTTCCTAAGGTCTGCTGAAATGTTTAGGGAAGTCTAAGTTTTTTTATTACTCAGAGTCCCACCATGATCGCCATTATGTTGGTGAGCGGTGGGATAAATCCACAAGATAGTTTTCCTAAGGTCTGCTGAAATGTTTAGGGAAGTCTAAGTTTGTTTATTACTCAGAGTCCCACCGTAATCGCCATTATGTTGGAGTCCTGTAATTTGGCAGATTGGTAAACCAAATGACAGGGTAACATCAGACCAATCTTTTAAGTCCTAGGACCTAGCCTTCCTGGACTCATAGAGGGCTCTCTCTATTATGCGAAGGATGTGAACTTGTTCGCTTTGTATGTTAGATTTTAGGCTAGTTGTTAAGTATATTTTGGCTTGTTTTGGTTTTGAGGTAAAATTGGTCAAGTAAGACAAATGTAAAGAGATTTCATCAAATCAACAGGGCTATGAGGTCAGATAAAGTCAAGGATGTCTAAATGATGGACAAGGTGTACTACAGGGCCGATTTAGCAAGGTCAATGGATCCTTTGGGTGAGGTGTGAGGTGAAATGGACATTAATTTTGTGAAAAACCAAGAAGTCTTCAACATATATAGTTTGAAAGAAAATACTCATGAGGTAGGGAAAACCATTAATCTCTATGAACAATACTCAAACTGATAAACATGAAAGATAAACATTCAGGTGAGACATAGAAGCATAAGAAATCCTAACTTTAGAAATTCACCTTCAGCTGTTTGGGAAAATATATAAGATAAACAAATAACTTAATATATGAAGAGGGAACTCCTAAACAACATATATCAAACTATCGGGAACTATGAAACAAGTTGGTAAGCATGGACAAAGGGCAAGATCGAATGAGACCTCTTTGACTTAACCTAAGCAATCAATATTTCATAGAAAGGTTTTAGAAATAGAGTTTTGAGAGCTTCAAATAAGTAGGGCATACCTTGAATCAGATTTGATAGCTAACATACTGACCATTAATGAAAAAAATAACAAGTTCTTGGTAGACCTAAGGAGTAGTTAAGAATTCCTTATAATGACCAAGAAGAAGAAAACATCAAACCTGTAATAAACAGGAGGTTTGAGGTGCTTCCATGAGCATATCTCAACCTATACGTTTCTAATCTACAGCAAATAAGAAACATGAAACAGTAATGAAAACAAGAAGACATAAAAAAATCAGAGAAACATCACCAGTCACCAAGCTATGGAATCCTACACACAATGTTCCTCCACCATCAAGCCAAGCAAAACATTCATCCACTTATAAAACCAGTATTTTCTTCAAGCTCATAGAACTATATATTGCTCTTAAAATGTCAAGTTCTCCCTATTTTTTACAATGAATCCTCATGGTTTATATAAGCCAAGAGGATAAAGGGCTCACCAGAGCAACTAGAAGGCGATTGGCCAAAGCAAAATATCTAAAACTGTCCTTGAGGCCTTACAAGGTCCAAGGCACAAAATATCTCTCTAAAATATCTTTTTCGGACCAAAATAGAAAAAATATTGAATTTTAGGCTCCAACATACGTGATAAAACTTGTATAATGCACATTTTCCTTGTCCTCACATAGGAATGCAAAAAAATATTTCTTTTTTAGCAGAATTTCTAGGCGCGCAACACCAAAAAAGGTCTTTTTGCAGTGAGGTTTTAGAGGCCTTCCCGATGTCGAAAAAGGATCTGTGATGGCCCGTTGGAAATTTATGGATGTATGTTTTCCAAATATACTTGATTTTTTTTCAATCTGATCTCTGGAAGCTGCTCAAAAAGTGGAAAAGGCACAGAAACCTAGGGGCGCAACACCTGCTTAAAAACAGTGACAGAAAGGTGAAAAAATGGTTGTTTTTGGACCTTTTGAGGAACCAAAACAACTCCAACTGAGCTGAAAATTTATGAGAATAATCCAATAGTGCCAAGGAATCCAAAAATGTAAAATTTTCCTGCTGAAAATTCTCTGATAAAAAGCGCAGCATTCGGGGTGCTGCGCTCCTAGGCTTGAAAATTCACAAAAAACAAAAAGGTGTCCAATTTTGCCCAAATTTGGTGAGCAGATCCCTCAAAGGTCTTTAGAAACCTATAGTGAAGCTTGGGCCAAAATTCTAAGCCTAGCTTGGTCTTTTCCATATTTTCACGCCGAGCGCCTCCTTTGGGCAGTTTTGAGCTTTTTCCTGGCAAATTGATTTAGCTTTTTGTAATGCTAAGTCATCTTTCTTTGTAAGCCTAAATCCTTGTTTGCTTTCTCCAATTTGTCCTCTAAATGCAGGTTTTCCCTTTCTAGCCATGATTCTTTGTCATTTCCAATTTCCAAGGCTAGGAGCTTAGTGAGAGGGAATTGCTGCATTTGGGTTGATTCTTCCTCTCTCTGTTTTTATAATGCTCTCCTAAGACCCATAGTCTTAGTGTAAGGTCCCACCTTACCCACCATCAGTAAGATAGAGAAGTAGATGTCACATAATCACTAATACTCATTTGCACAAAATCCTAAAGAATTATTCACTGTAAAATTGTTTCCAACAAAAAGCCCTTTTTTTTTTAAAGCTTTAGATAATACAAGAAACAACTATCTTATTCACACTTCAGCAAATTATTAAATTCATTTTCACATTCATATCAAAAACTTGCAGACATAGGAAGCTACACCCATTAAATAGTTTATTTATAATTTATAGTAACATAAAAACAACAGTAACTAAGAATTTTACACTAACAATTTATATGCACAAAAGCTACAGCCATTCAAGACTTTTGACAAACACTTTGCAGACATGCACCCTACACTCATTGAGCCCTTATGACAAACACTTTGCAAGCATGCAATTAAAAGTCATTGAGGCATTTTGTCAAACACTTAGCAATAATGAATTTAAGATTATTCTTCAACATATTTATCTCATAAAATTCAGAATTGAAACTTTAAATGTTTCCATCTTAAAACAGAGACTAAATAATCTTAGTCTTTCATCAAAGACTCAACAATAGGCGAACATAACTCACAGCAGTAATCTGCCAAATCACCCAGATTTCTGATCTGGGTTCTGAAAAGTATTTTTTTAGAATGAAATCAGGGGTTACATGACCATCAGGCACGGATACCCCCTGATGTTGGGCTGAATCGAATTAAAAACACTCAGGAATGCGATTCTTGAAAACAACAAAATTTATAGCCTAAATGTTTCATTTATGACTTTTGTCAAACATATGGAATGAAAACTTACAACTACACCTCTACATGAGGAAAAAAAATCCAAAGTTATGCTACTAAGATATGCTCATTGAAATCACACATTTCTAAATCCACCATATGAGTTCTTGAAACATTTTACCACCCACAAGCTAATTCATTTGACATGATTGACAAGCTTTTTGCACCAATTGCTACAATTTAACAAACATATGGCAGCCCTGAATGCTAAGCCATTAAGGTTTTCTGTCAAAATTCTGATAGTACTATTACAACAACTTGAATAACAAAACATTGAATTATTGATAAGAATATGAAACATAAGCCATAACTGAAATTTATCTCCAACTTACCTCAAGCATTTGATCTTCCAAACCATATTTTAGTTTCCATTATTTTTGCATTTTCTTTTAAGGGTTGATTCTATAATTCCTCCAGGTATGTTTTGGGTACATGTCCATTTTTTTTACTTCTGATATAAGCTGCAAGTTAGCACTTATTCATGCATAAATAACATTACTCATTCAAGGACTTTGTCAAACACTTTGCAAACTATCCTAAAACCATTTCTAAAACATACATCTAATTACTTGAAACAAAACCATAAACCGTGAAATACTTACCCAAGTCCTTTGGAATTTATTTATTGCAATTACCTTCAACAATATTTGGCATTCTTTTCTCAAATGCTACAATACCAAGATTAGTAACATAAACTACACCAGTAATAACTCCAATATTGAGATCTAAACATCCATGCATATAGATTAATCTAGTCTTCATTTTTAACTAATCAATAATATTCTAGATAACATAAGCCTAAACCAAAATTATATGCTTACAAAAATTTAAATGTCTACTTTTTATTTTATGCTAAAGCTATACTATAATTTTAGGACAACGGAAATTATACCTGAAGAGATATTCAGCTCCAATCGTTGAGAATATGATCCACCTTCGATCCCTTAACCAACTCATTTGAACCATCTAGTTTTCCACCCAACCATATCCAGGGAGAACTCCTCCCCCTGGAACCCCCGAGTTGTAAAATCTCACAAACAGTACCAAAATACAACAGTAGAGAGAGAGATGCAAGGAAAACTCAGGAAGATAGTTTTCACTTCCTCTAAATACCACTCATGTTCAACCTCAATAGATACTTAGTAGATTAATAAGAAATTCAGATTTGTTTTGGAAGTAATTGGATACTCTCCATATCTCTACCTCTCACAATATTCCTCAAGTCTCTTCCACTCTTGGCATTACCCCTCTTCCCCCCAAATGAGAATACATGAGACTCATATATAGGAGGAGCAGCAAATTCTTGTCATAAAGGAGGAGTAATATGCATGCATTGTATTCCTTTTAGAGGAGTGTAACTTATGCCATTAAGGAGAGGTATGCATGCCTTATTTAAGGAGAGTGTAACATATGCATTAAAGTGAGTGTAATAGGAATATTTTATGATATATATTTAATGAGTGTAAGAGGAATATTTTATGGCATATATTTAATGAGTGTAAGAGGAATATGCCATTCCTTGATGAGTGCATAAAAGAGAGTGTAATGTAATATTTAAAATAGAGAGAGTTACATAGAGCCATGAGAGTCATGAAGGAAAGAGGTGTGAAGTGATTGAGGAGATATAATTCTCTTTTAATAATAATATCATAGTCTCATAAAAGATAATAATAATATTAATAATATTAATAATATTGAGGATTAAGTCAAGATTGAACTATTACGATTGATTAATCATAATTTAAGTGATTTTCCTTCAAGTATACTTGTTTACCCATTGATTGGAGGTGATTTACTATTTTTGGAAAGTCATACTTGAAATAGTAGACATGACTTTCTGTTTTTAGAAAGTCACTCCAAAATTGTTAGGAATGAGATTTTATTAAGGAAATTCATATGTGAGCTGCCCATGAGTGGTATTTTTCTTCCGGATAATAGGGATTCCGCAGCCCTATTGTATGCATCTTCATGCCCTAGTAGATTGAGGACTCTGCGCCCTGATCTACTCTAAAGATCCAAGATTCCACACATTGATCTTTTTAAATATTTAGGACTCCGCGCCCCAAACATTTCCTTATAGATTCAAGACTCCACATCTTTATATTTCATGGACTTAGGACTCTGCGTCCTAATCCTTTTATCATATATCCAAGACTCCACGTCTTTATATTTCATGGATTTAGGACTCCGCGCCCTAATTTCCATGGCTTCTCATCTATTCTGCTTTGAAACTCCGCGTTTCACCTTAAGGTACTGATTGTGAGCTCATACCCATCTGATGGTTCGTTGGTAAGGTCTTCTTCCAAGACCTGCACACATCACAATCTCACTGATCAAATAAATCAAATGAATTTCATAATTAACTTATTCAAATTTTACCAAATATTGTGCATGACTTCCACAGTCATTTTGGTTTTGGAGAAATGACTTCCACAATCATTTATAACTTGAGCATCCCTGTTGGAAATGACCAAGTCCCCTGCCACATCATGCTTAGTACGATATTACGCACATATAATCATACAAATCATGTATCATCCATAAATCATAATTAACCATATGTTCCACCTAACCATGATCATCCATGGATCTGTGTCTCAAGTTTGAATCACCATTCATGTCATACACCTATGTCCAAAATAGGATACCAAAAGATAAAACATCGCTAATATTCTCTTAACCAAAATCAATTCTTGTGCACGCAAACATAGATATTATCATAAGCACACAACAACCAAGTGACCCAAACCAGGTCATAGCATATAAGCATGTACATAAGTCTTTCATACATAATATTATATCATTATATCAAAATCACCATCTCTAAGTGTTATCAAAGCTATCTCACTAAGAAGGGACACTACACTTAGGCCTATTCCTAGCTGGCCCTTCTTCTTCATCATGTTCTTCATAGTCACCCATGTACTCTTCTAGCTTCACTTGCTATTTCTAAGCCTTTCTTTTGTACTTGAGTGTCCAAGCTTCATAAATGGCAAGTTGGCCACTCATTTGTGCATTTTGTGTTTGCAGAAAATGAATGATATGTTTTGATATTTCCAAATCATTCACCAAATCTCTAACTTGTGCATCTCGGTCTTGTAAGAGGGAATTAAGAATCCTTGTTTCATGGTCCTCATCACTATCAATGTGGATGAGTTCAAATTCCCTCTCTTTTTCATGGTTTCTTTCTTGTTCTTCCATTGCTTTCTTGCCTTTGTCTTTCATGGGCTTCTTACCCCTGTCTTTCTTTGGCAATCCATACTTGTCTTTCTTTGGCAGTTTACCTCTGCACCTTAATGCCCTGGTGACATTGCCTTTTACTACTTGAGTGACTTTACCTCTCACCGTTTTGGAGATTTTTCCTTTTATTGCTTTTTTTTTTTTTTGGGGGGGGGGGGGGCATGGCCCCTTGCCTATGGGAGGCAGCAAACACATGCTTCCCATATTTCTGATGAGGGATGAAAGGAGGTGTCACCAACTAGACTTGTTCAATTTGCTCACCTACAACCTTAGAACTCGGTTCTTCCCCAAGAATGTTTTCAGTGGACATCTCCCTGTCACTTTGTTGTGGGCAGTCCTTTGGATTATCAATTTTAGCATTTGTAATGATCTTACCACTAGAAGGATCTGTAGAAAGGTCATGCTCTGTTTCTGTGTGGTGGGAGGTGTCCAAGTCTGATATTTTTTCATATTCAAGCTTGTCCATGTCTTTACCCTTTTCTTTGATGTCTTGACTGTTCTCATCATTAGGACTTTTGCCATCATTTCCTTGTGTATTTAAGACTACTCTGAAAAATGCCTCTGGACTATCCTCATCAATTTCCTCTTTTCTGTGACTGTCTTCCTCTTGCTTCTTGTATTTATTTGTGTTGTTGTTTCTGCTGTTTTGTCCTTGGTTGCCAGTGTCTTTGTTGTTTTTATTGTGCTGCCCTCTGCTATCTTCACTTTATCTGTTGTTTTTGTCATCTTCCCCTTGGCTATTTCAAGTTTCTCCATCAATGTTTGTAACATGATCAGCACTATTCTCCTTAAGGCCTTCATCATCTTTTCCCTTGTTGTTTGCATCGTCTTCTTCACTCTTATCTTTCTCACATTTCTCCTCATTTTGATTATCTTCTTCCTTATCAGTGTTTTTAGAGCTGCTGATATTTTTACTTCCCTCCTCTTGACTGCTTTCATCTTCTTCATTGTTTGCCTCATCTTCATTATTTTCCTCTTCTTCATTAATTTCCTCTTCTTCAGATTGTCCCTTATTTTCATCAATCTCCTTTTTACTGTCTTCATCAGTTTCCTCTTTGTTGTCTTCATCAGTTTCAACAGTGCTTTCTCCAAGATTAGCATTAATTTCTTTAAGGTCACTACTGCTTTCTTTAGGATCACTTTTGTTTGGAGAAGGTGTTTGAAGAATGTTTGCTTGGGATAGTGATTCATGGGAGGAAAGTGAAACATGGTCAGTGGAGGGCGATGGAGGAGTATGAGGAATATTTTGAGAGGAGGATGGCAGATTTTGCAATGGGATGGAGGATGAAAAGGTAAAGTCATCATGGGTGATGAAGGCTTCCCAAGGAATGCCTTGTTGCTCCATTTGGTGAGTTATAATGATTTTGACAAGAGAGTCATGAAATAGGCTTGCCATCTATTGAGCTAGAAGTTTCTTTTTCATGATGGTAGACATTTTTTCAATGCTTTTGCATAGGAAATCAGGCAAGTTCAGCAGCTTGGTCCTGGTGAAGTGCATGAAGAGCTAAATATGATATGAGTAGATCCGGAAGAACCTACCCTCATAGGTAAAATATTTCATGATAATCTTCATGAGTAGGGCATACTTGTCCAGCAGATGTGAAAAAGGAAAAATGGTTTTACATGCAGCTTGACAAATGGGCTTTAGAAAAGGTTGATAATGGGTTAAGTCAAGATATGTTTGTTTAAACCATTTCTCCCCTATGCAAGGGATCCTAGTGGCTTTGGAGACAGCTTTAGGGGTCAACTCAAAATTTAACCTTGCCAGATGAACAATATGCCCGTGAAGTCTTGAGGCAAATAACTCAGTCAATCTAGGATGGCTTTTGATTTCTTGTACCTTGTTGCAGAACTCCAAACATCCTAATTCTTGGAAATAAGCCAAGATAGAAGGTGAGGCAATCAGCTCTTTGGTGTCTGTAGGTTCGAATCTGTTGGGCTTGCCTCCTTTTTTGGCCTGTCTTCTTGGTCTTTGAGGCTCATCACTGTCTTCTTGAGACATGGTGATTACTTTGCCCTTTCTTTCAATATTTTAAAACAAAAAACCTCTTTGTATATGAAGTGCAGAGGAAAGAGGCTTTCAGGAGACTTAGGACCTTTTAAACAAGGCTAGATACTCAATAGAGAATAGGTTACACTTGTATTCAATTTTTTTCCCTCAAACTGTTTTAGACACAATCTTAACCTTAATTGGTGCTTTCATAGCTTAAAAACTTGATGGGGAGATGTAAAATAATGGAAAATACCTCTTAGAAACTCTTCCCCGTGATGAGAAACCAATTCTGGGTGAAAATAAGAAAGTTTAGCCTTTTCTGTGAATTTCAAGGCGGTGCTGTGCTTTTTCCTTCAGGCGAGCAGCGTCTGCCCGGGTGGCCTCTGCACACAGTGTTGCGACGGGCACTGTGTTGGGCGCGCAACACCCTCGGCCTTGGTGGCCTTTGCACGCAGCGTTTGCGACGGGAGGAATGGCGGGCGCGTAACACCATCAGGCTCGAGCAACCTTTGCACGTAGTGTTTGCAATGACTACAGTGTTGTTTGCACAGCACCGTCGGGCCGAGTGGACTATGCACGCGGTGTCAGGCGATGGCCTGGGCATTGTTGGGTGGCAGCGTCTGCACACCGGGCAGTCGACAGAACGCGTAGCATTGATTTTCAGGCGCGCAGTGTCCCGTTACAAAATGCACTGGGTGTGTCTACAGTTGCGCAGCGCCAGTTTATAGGCATGCAGCGTCTCTGGTTTTCTGCCTGAGACTGCTTCTTCGAAAAAATCAAAAGCCCTCCTCCTCTTTGCTAAAGACGAAATGAATGAAAAAGTTCGTTGGGTATTTATATCCCTGTTTTTTGAAATAATTTGGAACAAAAACCCACCTTTGTAAAGTTCTAACTCCAATTTTCCATTGCTTTCCTTTGACTGTATTTTCAGTGAGAAAACATTTTTGGAGCTAGTTTTATTTTTGTTTCTTAAACCACTGATTTATGGTCTGAGCCTTTAATTGATTTGTGATGGCACTTGTTTGTCTTGCAAGGAAAATTTTGAAGCTGTTGTGCCTCCATACTCCTTGAAACAAGGCTGGGACTATCCTTTGTGTGACAGTTTAACTAATGAACTCTGATTGTTACTCTTTTACTTATCTTTAGGAGATAACTCGAAAAAAACTTTTACACCCTCTGCTTGTATATGAAGGAGGTTTTTATGCCTGTTTTCTTATCTCTCCCAATTTCTGAAAATGTCTGAGCAAAATTTCCATTGTGGGTTTAACAAACAGATTTTGTGTTTTCGAACAAAACATACATGTTGTTCTTTTCTTTAGTGTGACTGTAATTTTGTAGTAGTCTTAGTCTTTTCCTTTGATGGCGCCTCTGATGATTTTTGTCTTGTTTGCAAGGGCATGGAAACAAGGCAAATTTCCCTCTCTCGTTCATGTCTTAAGGCACACAAACTATCTCAAGGGAATCTTTGCAAAAATGTACCATGTTGTTCACATATCACTGATTTTTTCTAAGTTTTTGCACAAAGACTGGAATGAGTAGTATGTTACCTTTTATAGTGACATCAAAACCCCTGCAGTAGCCTCCAGATTTCTGTGTTTTTATCCCTTATGGATGATGTTCTAAAATCTTCTAGGTATCCCTGACCTGTAGTGAAAAACTTGATTTTCCTGTATTTTTAGCCCACTGTACCTCTGTGCAAAAGCCAACTGTATTTGACTGAAGCTTTTCTTTGGTGCCTCTCTTTTGCCTTGTTTTGTTTTAGGCCAAACATCAAGACATCCCTGCAAAGATGTATTTGATAGGGTGACTTAGTCTTGGAAGATTTTACTGTTTGGTTTAGGAGGGGCCACCTTGGAGATTGTTTGAGTGCCTTCTTTTTAGAAAAATGACCCTATCAACTCCGCTTTTCTTGATTTTACAATTTGAGCTATGTTGAAACAGAAATGAAGGAGACATGATAGTGCATGACTTAAGGAATACTAAAAAGATTTGTTAGCAAGGTTTTTAGGAAAGGGCTCTTGACTAATGGTTAAAAACAAAGTTTTTAACCAGACATAGGGCCTTTTAGATATTTTACCTAAGCACCATCACCTATAAACCTAGAAAATTTGTCATTACTATGAAGGGTTTTTCTAGACAAACTTTTGATATCAACAATGACTTGGGCAATAGGAAAAATATAAGGAAAGACTTGACTTTATGTTGGCCAGACAATTCTGTGAAACAGGGAGATTTAAGGCATCAGAAGTAAGATTTTTACAGATAGAAGTAATAATCATGGACAGAGTAAGGCCTACCAGTCTAGGATGGGGTTTTGAGAGGATGACCAAGCTAATCACAACATACAAGAAAGGGGAAAGTGAAAAATTTCTCTGAGGGGATTTCTAGAGGACAAAATGATTGTTTGAATTTGGTTTCTAGAAAACCTGGGTAAAGCATATAGTCGTCTAAACAGCTAAAAAATACTGATGACTAACACTCCTATAACTAAGGCTTCTTGGGGCTCAAGGCTCGAATGGTCACAAGGTGTTGATTGGGATTTTTGCAACCCTTGTGACTATCAAAGAAAAAGTCATGAAAATGCAATTAAATTCCTTTGGAGCAGTGGCAATGTTTGATTTTTTAAGTCAACTTTAGAAAATCCTTTTTATTTTTTCTTTTAATAATGGTTTCAACTCAAAATTTGTCATTTGTACATGTTGTTTACTGACTTTGAGTGCCTTTTGTTGTGTACAAAATGAGTGTACCATTTTTTTGTAATAACACCAATCATATAGCCCTTGCTAGACAATATCATTTCTCCCTTGTAAATTTGTGTCCACTTGTGTTTAGCGTTTCACTTGTGTTTTACATTCATTGTGCATTTTTCCATTAGTTCTCTGTCTCCCTCCTCCATTCTCTATCAACATAATTGAGCATATTTCTCTTACGCAAATATGCATGTATTTCTCTACCTACCACTATGCATATCATCTCTTTTTTTTCACATCCCTTCTCTTGTGTGTTGACTACACCAACACATTCCACAATACCGATATTATATGAACTCATACTCATTATATGAACTCATATTTTATTGAGGCAGCCAATACACAACTTCAATTCTTGTACTAGCAAGGCCATGAACTCATACTCATTATATGAACTCATATTTTATTGAGGCAGCCAATACACAACTTCAATTCTTGTACTAGCAAGGCCATAAATTCATCAGGGAGATAGGTGGTAAAAATAAATGCAATGGCTTGGGTTTACACTTTACACAAGGAAATCCTCCTCCTCATACTTCTGAAATGGTGTCCACTCTTTCAACCTAGTCATTATTTAGATTTTCACATTATTTACATGAATTACAATTCATAATGACATTTCCAAGAGGGATAGCAAAAAAAGATATATAGAATAGTAAAAAGGATATGTATAATTCTATGTTAATATTGTGTTTAACAAACAATATTAAATTGAATATTTCAAATCTTCTTTAAATTTACAAACAAAACAAAAATAATATAAAGTCCATCTTGAAAAGATAACAATTATATATATATATATATATATATATATATATATATATATATATATATATATATATATATATATATAAACATTTGTAAATAAACCAGTTTAGATCCATCTTAACTCTAGATCTACCAAGCCCCAAGAGGGATCAAATATCTTGAGATGTAAATATTTTTTTAGAGTGAAAAGAGATTTGATCTCTCTTGGTGCTTGGTAGATACCGAGTTAAGATGATCTAGGCTGGTATAATATACATGTAGTTGAAATTAAAATATTTTTTATAATTCACGTTCTCCACATTAAATGATAAAACATGCTACCTCATTTTTTTTCATGTATGCATACATTTAATTATTTGTATTGTTAATATTTTCCAAAATATTACATAACAAACCCATATAAGAATTTAAAGAATTACAAAATCTCTCCACTAAATTGAATTAGAAAGTAGCTATGAGTGAAATAAGATTTCTAGCAATATTTCTCTTTAAAATCTTTATCAACTATGTATTAGAAGTGAAATAAATTATACATCTCCCTAAAGTGAAAATTTAAGAAACTTTTTAGTTTAAATAACTTTATTTTATTGTTAATTTAAATAACCTAATTTTTCTTTAATATGGACATTCAAATGGTTGACTTAAAATATTTTTTGTTATGGTTGACTTAAAATATTTTTTGTTATTAATGTATTTTTATTTTAAATATCACATGTAAATGAAGATAAAATGAATCACACATCATGTAATATCAATAATACCTTTTCGTGTCATCTCAAAAGTGAAGAAATGGCATTTCTTCCTTGTACTAAAACGTAAATTGATTTGAAGAAATTACATTTCACCCTCGTATTAAAAGATAAATGATTTGTTTTTCCTGTTTTGTTTTGAGCCGAGATGCCCATTCTACAATCTAGTATGAGCCACGTCCCCAAAAAAATAATAAAAAAAAAATTCACTCATGTGACCCAAACAAAAAAACTAAAATTAAATAACCATATAAATAAACAATTAAAAATATATTAACAAAACAATTAACTCAGTCGTTGATATTTCACTTTCACTCTTCAAGTAATAAATGCAATATTTAGATGTCTATCTTAAGTCATATAATTTTATAGAGATAAAACGTCTAATGGGAGTTATGAATAAAATATTTTAACATGAATTAATATAAAATGGCTCAATATACATGTTATGTAATCTTTATAACATTCAAAAATTCACTTTAAACAGTAAAAAATTACACATTGTTTTTTGCACTCTAAAATAAGTTTTCAACAAAATTTAGATGGATCTATGTTAGTGGATATGTAAAATTAAGGTGCAAATTGAAGTATTTTAACTATGGACATTAATTTCTTTTGTTATTACTCTTTTTAATTTCTTAATATAAAGTATTATTTTAATATTTTTAATTTCTTAATATAAAGTATTATTTTAATATTTTTAAATGTAATGTTATATGACAACATCTCTTTAATACAAGCACCAGTGTCATTAAGTATTGAATAGAGGCAAAAGCTTCTGTATGGGTCAGAGGATAGTAAAAAGTCATAGAAGTCATAGAAAAACTAGTAGCTACTTATACTAAAAAACAAATAAGTGTGATGCTCCCAGACAATAAAATATATTGACATGAGGAGGAACATATTTACCGGTGGCAATAGCTGAGAGACCACTCTTCTAAAACTGTACATGAGAAATCAGCATAGATCCATCTTAACTCCAGATCTATCAAGCGCCTAGAGAGATCAAATCTCTCAATGTGCGAACCTTTCCTAATTTTTTGCACTCAAAAAAGAAGATAGCACGTGGAGAACATTGATCCCTATCGACACTTGATAAATCCCAAGTTAAACAAAATCTATATTTGTTTAACACATAAAAATAAATATAAAATGTGACATATTTGTACACACTATAACTATACAATAAAATTGCCATTTCACATTCTTAAATGTTAATATATAATTATCAAATTTAAATAGTTCATTTCATTTGATATGTAAATTTTTTAAAACAAAATTTTGTATAAACATATTTATATTTTAAAAATTATACTTAACTTGTTTTTAAATCAATTTAAAAAAAAAAATTAGGAACTTGAAATTTTTGTGCGTTTTAGAAAAATAAAAATAAAAATTATTCATATATTTAATTACCATTTTAAATTATTATTTCTACCTTTATAAACTTCTCTTTTTAAAATGAAAATATAACATATTTCTATTTAAATTTTATTCTATATTTATAAATAATATTCTAAACTTTAATGTTATAAAACCCTTTTTTAACTTTAATGTCCATTTAATTAAAGAAAAACACTACAACACATTCCAGAAATTCAAAATCTCACATCTCAGGAAGCTGGTATTCCATTGCAATCTGTGTAACCCTGAGATACAAATATCTTGTCCACTAATCTCCACAAAATTATTAAATTTTTTTTTTAAACTTTAATGTCCATTTAATTAAAGAAAAACACTACAACACATTCCAGAATTTCAAAATCTCACATCTCAGGAAGCTGGTATTCCATTGCAATCTGTGTAACCGTGAGATACAAATATCTTGTCCACTAATCTCCACAAAATTATTAATTTTTTTTTTTTTTTCAAAAAAAGAAGAACACTACTTTATTGATAAAGAGTATTACACATATCATGGTTCTTTTAAGTATCCTTCTACAAACATATAGATGTCCCAGATTGTCTTTATATGACTGTAAATTAATTAAATGTTAACTGTTGACAACATAGTAATACAAAATTCTATACTATATATGTTGTTCAAGTTTTTAATACAAAAATTCGATCTTTCTCGTATCTCCAACAACATTTAATGCTTTGTCTTGTGCGATTTGATGCTGAGTTGATCATATCTCTCTGTAAAAAAAAATTACTCGTTTTTTATGGATACTTCCTTTTGATACTAAATCCTCAGTCCAGATACTTCTTTTTGATACTAAATTTTTAGTCTAATTTTGTTCTCTGTAAATATGGTGTGGTGGTCAAAGGAGACCAACTAAAATGTTTTGATTACTGTTTGGGTAAGCTTTATCTAATTTATAAGCATGGGAGGTCTGAACCCATTATGCCTTTTAGCCCATTCTATGATGCCTTTGGCATCTCCAAATATCTAAATTTTATCCATTCTGAACTATTTGGCAGCAATCAGCACCCCCATAAGGCCATTAATTCTGTTATGTTGTTTGTGCCCAGCCCGCCCACCGCACACCGACCCACTAACCCACCCACCAAAGTGATAATACTTATTTACTGCTGAATAAATTACCACACCACAACCACACTTCCTCCCATCACTGGCACAGTTAAAAAAAGCCACTGGATATGACTTCCACAAGCCTCTCTTCTTTGGAATCTTGTACTGTTTAATAATCTTTGACCAACCTATCTCATTAGAAAATGAGTGTCTTGGTAATATCATCTCGAATCCCCAGACATTTATTATCGAAAATGATTACATTCCTTCTTCTCAAAAGTGATTTCATTCCTTCTTCTCCATATAGTCCAGAATATAAATAATGCGAGTGCATGATCTCCGTATAGTCCAGAATATAAATAATGGCAGTGCATGATATTCATGTAATTTATTCCAGACTTTAAAACAGCTATACATTGTCTAAGTAAAAATCTAGAATCAAGTTTATAGACTTCCAGTGCCCCTGCCCAAACTGCAAGATTGTATCGACACTTCAGAAAGAGATGTATACTATCATCGTTACCCTTCCTACATAGCACACAAATACCCTGCCCGGGAATCTGCATTTTTGTAGATTCTGCAAGTCAAAATTCTATCATATCATGTATGACATTCTATCATGTATGGTCAGTCAACCGAAAACTTTAATTTTATTTGGAATCTTCCATTTCCAAATGACCTGTGATTGTACAGGATATACATTCTCCCCACCAAGTTGTCAAATTGTTATAAATCTCTTGTTACAAACGAAACTTCAAAATATTATACGGTGAGAAAAATAAAAATATCCTATTCCTAGAAACGAAACTTCTAACAAATAATAGCAAGCCATACTAGTACTCTAACCACCAAGGAATTTCATAAAGTTGCTAAACCCGTAGGCACCAATAACCATGGGTAATGTAGCTCACCATACAAAGGTTTGGTATCGACACTGGATTCTTCATCATATCAACACTTCTCTTCTTTCGCAGACATTTTGGGAGGACTCGCTTCTGCCATTCTAGGTTTATTCTTCATAGTCGGGTTCTCTTTTGATGGGAACGAGTCACTCCAACAATTGGTTGGTGGAAAAATGCATGTGCAAGCGTGTTGAGACTGAAAGATGCACGTCTTCCCTTAGAAGAGAGCTTCAAAGCCCTTCAGTGACCATGCTTCATGAGAAAGCCATTCCATTACCATTTCCAATAACTTATCCACTAAAATAGGTGAAGTTATAAGAAGTAAGAGGTTCATTTTAAATCAAATGAATTAAGGAAAATATACATTATTTTTTCAATAAATAAAATGTAGGACACACAACACAGAAATTTGAAACAATCTTCAACAATATATTAATGAATATCTCAAGGAACGATGTACAATGTGTACACATATAAATACATCAAAAAACTGTTGAATTAGTTCCCTAGATTTCTTGAATTCTAATAACTGATTACCTGATACAAACTAACCCAAGGATTAGTTGCCTAACATTCTCTCCTTAATCCGAAGGGATATACCAAAGTCCAAGAATGAGATTTCAAAATGCAGAAATGCATCTCAGCCAAGAGCTGAATGTCTCTCAGAAATGGTTTTCAAGGATGACCATAAACCGTAAATGGAAGAACTCAATGTCTCCACCAACACTAATTCTGGAACCTACATAATAGTTCTCAGAATAAAAAATGTGGTTTTAAATTGACCACAAACTCTAGGACTATCACAACAGTTCTTCGAACAATTCCAAATCTGGAAGTACTCGCTTAGAAATAACTCAAACAACTGAGGTTGTGGCTCAAGATGTGGATCACTGACTCAGGCTCGCTTGACATCTCGAACTCGAACCTGTAGCAGACCACCCACCAACAAATCCCCCCTTGTCGGATACAAGGTGAGAAATATTCGTCATCACTACAAGACTCGTCACTCTCGAGCAAATTCTTCGATATGATCTGTAGATCTTCTTGGTTGCTTTCGTCCATTCCCAAGAAGCAATCCATCCAAAACTTAACTTCTCTCTTGCAATGCTCTTTTTTTTGGAACATCTGTTTGACTCGTGATTTCGCTTTCCACAATGCTCGCATGGGTAAAGATCAAAACACCGATCTTTCATATGTCCAACTCTGTTACACTATTGGCATTTATCAACTTTTTTTGGAACCACACCATCCAAAAAACCTACACTTTGAAATTTTATCAGTTTAGCGAAGTCTGGAATGTGAAAAGATACATCATTGTTATAACCAAGACCAATTCTGTGTTTATTGTGTGTCATCTCTTCCCATGGCCTTATAATAGGTTTCACATCGGAACTTCTAACTACGTCCAAATTTTCACCTGAAAGCACTTCATTTCTCTTATCATTCTTTGACTGATGATCAGGCTCAAACAAATTGTTGTTCTGAACAAACACCAGTTCAAAATCACAAGTTTTCTTTTGAAGTTCGTCTCGCTCTAACTGCGATTCTAACTCCAAAAAATCAATTTTGCTTTTAGCATTTTGCAAACATGATTGGATGTCACAGAGCATGTCTTTGCTAACTTGGACATCGTTATGGACAGTAGATAGCATTAAATTGCTTAATAACTGTACTAAATCATTTAGTTTGGCCATTTTCTCGAGTGTAATATCAAAGTAAAATCGCAATAAACTCATAAAATGGGGTGTCAGCTACCACCGAAAATGCATCCAATACAAACAAAGTTTCAATGATTTAACCGAGTGTCGGGTTCAACTCATCATGCACCCATCAACCATACAAATCATAACATGTAATAGACGACTTCAAAACTTCAAAACTTTCCCTCAGAAGTCTATTGGGAGTAATACCAACCAGGGAACAAAAATATACGCACTGCATATTCTACACTCTAACCCACTTTTGGATATGTCAAAAACTGATTTTAATTCTCATCAACCCTTTGACCCATGATTTTAAAAATCTCCTTTAAAATCTGATTTTAATTTTCATTGAATAATTGTGATTAAAAATCCCCTTTAAAATTTGATTTTAATTCTCATCAAATAATCTTTGACCCATGTAACGTCATGATCTTTAATATACCAAAAGTTGTTTTATAACTATTTTCCATATAGGTAAATGTTGCATTGTATGGCCCAAAACTCTGCTTTCAATCCCGCCAAAACTATGCAAACCTCAACATCGAATTAAATGTGAAAAACATCATTTTTCTTTACTGCAATACTTCAAAAAAAATTCTCATTCATACTTCAAATAATTTCTCGGGCTATCCTTTTTAAATTTATCTTTCCAATATACTTAATCTTATCTTTCCAATATGTCAAAATTATGTCAAAATTGTTCAATAGATTGAAAAATATTTATTATAAATAATTAAGTTTTATATATAAAACTTAATTAATTATCTACAAAGTTCAAAAATTTTGAAACTGAACTGACAGCCTCTTAAAAATTTGAAACTGAATGACAGCCTTTTAAAACAAATTTGTTCTTGAAAATTTCTGTTCCTAAGAAATTTCAAATTCTGGTCTTTTATGTAACTGAACCGGCAGCCTCTTAAAAATTTGAAACTGAATGACAGCCTTTTTCTTGAAAATTTTTGTTCCTAAAAAATTTCGAGTTCTCCTCTTTTAATTTTTTGCAGAATTTGACTCCAGCATTGACCGCCCAAACTCTGAGATGCTTGATTGTTGGTCAACTAACTTTGTAAGACACAGAGTTCAATTTTTTTTTTTTTTTTAAATTGGCATAACAGTTTTAATCTGCACACTCGTTGGACACGGTGAAAACTTTGACGGCAACCATTCTTGTTTCAGTAAGAATGAAAATTTGATATGTGAAGTCTTAATAAAAATGAAAGCTTTGACGGTAATTGAAGAAAAACAGACCTAGAATACTTGTTACGCTATGGACTTAGGGTTCTTTTATAACTATACCACCACCACCGTACACCAAGATTCGATGCCGTGGAAAGATTTCAAGTAGACGCTCTTGATTCTTAATTGAGAGTTTAAATATTTTGATGCTTCTACTTCCGATTTACAACAACCAAATCTATGAGTAGCCTGCAGACTCAACGCACAACTGTGGGTCTTTAACATGGGCAGCTTCTCACCAGCATCCGTTTGATGCTGGTGAGAAGCTGCCCATGTTAAAGACTTTCGGGAGCATAATATTCATGGCCACAAAACTAATCGCTCATTTTCTCGAACCAGCTTTGATACCACATTAGGACACACAATATAGAAACTGGAAACAATCTTCAACAATATATTAATGAATGTGTCAAAGAATGATGTACAATGTGTACACATATAAATACATCAAGAAAGTGTTGAATAAATTCCTCAGATTTATTAGATTCTAATAACCGATTACCTAACACAAACTAACTCAAGGATTAGTTGCCTAACATAAAAATCACCCTCTCACTTTTGCATAATGAAAATAAAAAAATAAAATAGAAAGTAAAAAAGAATGGTACTCAGATAATAAAAATAAAAAAGTAAAAGAGAGGCTAAAAATTTCATTGGACCTAATTAAATGTGATAGCTAGTATATATTGAAATATGCTTACTTGATATGACAGTATCTCTTCTTTATTGGTTTAAAGAGCACTTTATTTTTATTATTATGTACTTTTATCAAGTCAAAATATTTACAGAATAAGATATTACAATATCTATATCATACTATAAAACTCATATTAATATAATAAAATATTATTATTTTTAATTTTATAAAATAAATAAATATATATAGCTAAATCAATCCCATAATAAATTAAAAACTACCCATAAATTAAAAATAATGATAATAAATAAATAAATAAATACCTAGCGATGAGTCCCATTTCAACGGTAATTTCGAGCATACACTATCTTTAATGTTCATGCTCCAAGGTTGGTTCTTCATGCTACCATAGAAAGGTGAGACATCGAGATGCTTTACCTAAATTTCAATACAACTTCATCCCATAACTCAAAACACTTTAAATGTTTTGAACTCCTCCCAACCCACACGTCCATGCCGAAAGGGAAAGGTGCTAGTCGGTGCTTATCACTGGCAGAAAGAGTCCAGCTGGTAAATAGAGGTACACGGTACGTTTCCTTCGTTACAAAAATAAAATAAAAGAAACGAGTGGTTCCAGTCTGAGCTCAATATACTCTTCTCACATTTCAATCTCATGTTGGATTTCCAGCCTCCTCCGCTCTTGCTATCACGGGGTATTTTCAGACATCTCTGGCGTGTTTCTGTCTTTCAGGCTTCGAATTTTGATAATTGTGTTGTGTAATCATTCTTCAATAACACAAGGAAGGTAGGCAGGGCCATGAGATCGACATAAGTACGAGGCACTGAGACTCACTCAATGGCAAGAAATGGAGTACTAGGGTTTTTAACTTGTCCATGCTTTGCATCGACGAAAGAGGAAACTCAAGCGCCCTTATCGGATTCTGTCAATGTTTCTCCATCTGCCCCCTTGCAAGGCACTGCCTCTTCTGCTTCTACATCTGCCCCCTTGCAAGGCACTGCCTCTTCTGCTTCTACATCTGCCCCCTTGCAAGGCACTGCCTCTTCTGCTTCTACATCTGCCCCCTTGCAAGGCACTGCCTCTTCTGCTTCTACAGTACAACAGGTTCCATCCTGCAGATTAGTGCCACTTCCACGACAGCGTGATTATCCTAGCAACGCGGGTAAGCATATCCTAATTCTGTTGTATTCCTCAGCTATCTTCATCGGTTAAGTGTGGAGTCTAAATTGCATATAATAGTTAAGTGTGGAGTCTAAATTGCATATAATAATGAACTGTTTCGTTAATTTCATAAACAGTTGGGATAGATGATCAAGTGAATGGAGTAATTCGACATCTGGAATGGGAGAATGAAACGAAGGTAGCTGTAGCAGTTATTTTATACGGCCTTGGCGGGACCGGAAAGACAATTCTTGCAAACGCAGTTGTTGCGAAACTCGATATTGAGGGATGGAACTATTCTACAGTTGTGCCGCCTGGAAGTACGAGAAACTTGGAGGACTGTCAAGGAGAGATACAAGAGAAGCAAGCATTCATATACATCGACAATGACATGGTGCTGGGGGAACATCTTCAGAAGCTTTTACGCGACGAATCCTCCAAGAAGAAGCTCAGACTTCTTCTCACTGCTCGAGATGAAACAATTGCAGATGTTCTCTCAGCCTGTGGAATCAATACTCACGTCTACCATGTCAGACCCCTCCATTCCGATGATGCCAGGAAACTCTTGTGCCACAAAATGGGTGTAGCTGACACAATGCAAACACCTCAGATAGACGAAATCTTAAAAATATGTGACGGTGTGCCCCTTGTTCTTGAGCGGGTAGGAGAATATATATGCAGTCAGAGCCAAGACAAAGATGAAGCTTTCAGCCGAGCAATTGAAGAGTATATCATAGAGCACAAGGGCCTTCTCTTTGACTTGGATGAACTTCGACAAGCCTCAGCAATGGAAACATTTCTGGATATTTGCTCCTTTTTCAATGGTTGGGATTGGGATAAGGTTTCGTGTATAATGGGAGAGGACAAGCTCAATACCCTGCGAAAGAAAGCTCTCTTGTTGAAGAAAGATGAATGTGAGAATTACAAGGTCAGCGTCCGCCATATTGTTTTGATGATCGGCCGCAGAATGGCACAGGGCGAACGATTCACTAATGCCCATGACTTGAGTAAGGCGCTAGAAGGCAACGACCAGGTAAGGTCGAAATATATGAATATTCAAAACCTGTCTGTGCTTCTTTTATTATACTACTTGTGTATTGCTCTGACAACATACTTCTATGGGCGATCAATAGGCCATCGGACGCATCAGTGGGATCTGGTTGCAAGACAATATATCTGAACCTGTCCTCATATCGGCGAAGAAACTTGATTTAATGCATAACTCTCTTAGAGTTCTCGCGCTTGGGGATATGGCGATAGTAGTAGACGGCCAATGTACAAAGCAATTCAAACAGATTAGATATTTTCAGGCTGGATTAATTCCATACATTCCATTCCATCCAGCAACATCGCAAGGGCTAAGGCTTTTGGATTGGTTACCTCATAACAACAATGATTTGCAGCTAAGCCAGGCAAGTCGTCTGTTGATCTCTTCTTGGATCTTGTTCATATTATAGGGTCCATAGATGGAGTTCATGAAACTCCGAATTCGCTTTAAATCTCCTGAAGTGTTTAAACAAGTCGCATATTATTGCTTTTAAGAATTGCTATTAATTGTATTTTATCGTCGTGCAGATGTCCTCAAAATTGGTAATGTTGAACTTGTATGGGGCTCGATATGACAGTCGATTTGAGATTGGAAATGTTTTTGTGAGGCTACGGGGTTTAAGGTGGTTGAAATTGACAGAGTTTAAGACCGTCAACATTCTTCCAGAGGGGTTATCATCATTAACCCTACTGGAAGAACTGGATCTAAGTGGATGCAGAAAACTTGTCGAACTTCCAAAAGACCTAGGCAATTTGAAAGTTTTAGCTAAATTGAGTCTCCGATCTTGTGGGTCTTTAAAATACCTACCAGATTCGTTTGGGAAACTTCGATCTTTAAAATATCTCGATCTTCATTCTTGTGTAGCTTTGAAAGAGTTGCCAGAAGATTTTGGGTCATTGAGCTCTCTTGAAGAGCTTGATTTGGGGTCTGGATACTTGAAAGAGCTTCCAAGCACTTTTGAGCAGCTTTGCTCGTTGAAGGTGCTGATTTTAAATCACTGCGGAATTCTTAACAACCTGCCTGATAATATGGGAAATCTGTCTGCTTTGACTAGAATAGAATTTGAAGGCTCGCATCTACGAAGTATTCCGCCAAGTTTTCAAAGGCTGAACCATTTGCCGGAGTCAGTGAAGATGGCGAAATGTTCCCACCTAACAGATTTACCAGAAGAGTTTTGCAGTTATCTCAAGTTGGTCAAAGATCTTTCATTCCGTCTATGCCTATCGATGAAGAATCTTCCAAAGAGTCTAGTGGAATTAGCAAGTTTAAGAAGGTTGGACCTTCACTATTGTAAAAGTTTGGAGAGCCTTCCTGAAGGTTTCGGTCAGCTAACGTCCTTGGTCGAGCTAAATTTAAAGGAATGTCACTCGCTACAAGAATTGTCTACAGACTTCTATTGCCTCAAGTCATTGCAAAGTTTGAATATACAATGGTGTAGGAAGTTAGAAGGAAAATGGATGGACAGCATAGCGAAAATCGAAACGTTGGACTTGGTCGACATTGTGGGAAGCAGACTGTTGCTCAAACGGTGGAAAGAAATGGAAATGGAAATGGAAAACGGTGGAGAATCATGGCACTTTGCCGTAAGAACAGGCCGCAAGGTGATTTAGGGTCTGTCTTTCAAAGTTAATTTATTAATACAAACAATATAAACCGTACCTTAGATTCTCTTGATGGAACGATTTCAAATTTACAAAAAGCTTTCACAATTTAGCAAAATCTCTTCACTGATTGATACTTAGATGTTTACAGTTACATGTAATTCAAAGTTAATTTATTAGTGGAACTATTTAGCAATTTACCATAATCTCTAGACTGCTTCATTTTTAGCTGTTTACAAGTACCTACGAAATAATTATTTGGACACCTCTTCATATTCCTGTTAACAATTTGCTTGCAGAAGTGGAAGCTTGTAGATAATATTCTGAATAAGGCTGCATCAAAATTTTTTGCTGGGGTGTGCCTTCTCAAAGATTCTGGTGGAAATCCCTTCTGTATATCCACTGTTGCGCCAAACACTGTCCTTCTTGTCATGTATGAGCATGATAAAGACTTGTTGGGAGGTCCATGGAGATTGCTAGAAGATATTGTGAAGCATGATGACCCGCCTATCCCTTTCCAAATGATTTATGTGGGCAAATATTTTCGGGAGTTATCGAAAAATTTTGCAGACAGAATTACGGCATATGCTTCTGAGGAATCTGATGCTCATTTGTTATTCTATGAAATACTGGAAGTTACTAAAACTTTAGCAGATCAGTCATGCGAGGTTGCTGTAGATCTTTCATCCCATTTGTTGTCAAGTTTTTTGGTTACTAAGGTTGTAGCAGATGAAGACGGTCGGAAACACTTCTCCACATGGGAAGACATTACGCGTTCATGTGTGGGCTTTTTCTTGTCCAATTCTAAATTGTATTCCCGCCTTGAGAAATTGACAGAATCACCACAGGAGACTAATGATAAGTTGCTGAGAGAACTGTTTGAAACTGCGGAGTCAGGAACAAGCTCCATCTTCATCAGGAACTACACTGAAAATGTAAGACATGTTCTTGGATATCAATAAATTCCCGTCACTTTAAAAATCTCTCTTTAAATCTCTGTTTTCTGTGTTTGACAACTACAGATGGGAGTTGCGCAATTATGTGGAAAAACAGTTTTGCTTCTCATCAGTTTCATGGATGAACATCCATTTCAGTCTTTGAGGGAAATATATTCGAAACTAAATACCAACGATGACCTGGAAATCCTATCGATACCAATCCCCACTGAAGTCCGAGGGCAATCTGCACAGCGATCGCAGCAACAAGTGGCAGTATTACCAGATTCTGATCTGGCTGGTTTCGAAAGTATTTTAAGAAATGTGCCCTGGCCCGTGCTACGAAATCCCTGGTTGTTAAAGACGGAGGTGTATTACTTTTTGGAAAAAATGTGGGGTAAATTGAATCCGGCTATGCTAGTTGTTATGGACCCAAAGGGAAGAGTTTGCCATAAAAATGCATTGTCATTGGTAGAGATGTGGGGATCAGAAGTCTATCCAATAACAGAAGAGAGAATTAAGCATCTCGAACAAGTGACCGTCGAAGACCATGTGAGCGAGCCTATATTGAACGCCCTCTTCGAGAAATGGAGCAATTAGGTCTCAATTTTGAGTTTTCATCTGCTGAAGATTTACTTTTGGTGCAGAGCATCACTCCGTGTTTAATATGATTTTTGATATGGTAGATAGATTCGTAAATTCACTTGGTATTTGTATGTGAAGTTCCGGTTGTGGTAAGAATGCAAGTGACATAATCCTTTTTTTTTTTTAATGTGTGGCCTATTTGAAGCGTCTCTCGGTTTGTTGATGTTGTGTCTTATGATAATTGAGAGGGCATGGACATCTGTCATTATTACACCAGAGTTAATTATTGGAAAAAAAATTATATAGGGTTAGCTTTCTTTTTTTAAGTAAAATAGAAATTTGATACTTCACGGAAAAATGTGTAATAAATGTCAATTGATGTTTGATAAAAAAATGTCATAAATGTAAATTGATGTTTTATTAATGTTTGATAAAAGAAAAATGTGTAATAAATGTAAATTGATGTTTGATAAAAGAAAGATATGTCATAAATGTAAATTGATGTTTTATTAATGTTTTTTTTTAAAGGTTTTTAAAAGTATTCACATTGTTGGAAAATTAGTTTTCTCAAATTGGTTAGCATTTCTCACTTAATTATTATAAATATTCTTTACTTTAATATATATTTTTTATTTTTTATTTATTTTATTTCAATAAGAACTGTTAAGATTTCTTCTTTACATTGTTTAAAGTTCATTTTTAGGGCGAAAAATGGATTCAAGATGCTTAAAAATTCTCAAAGCACTTAAATTATATGATCTTCACCATTGAAATCTACAATTCTAACTATCATTCTAATTTTTTCTTTGGATTTTGTACAAAAGTATTCAAAAGAACATGCCCCAACAAAGGTTAAGAGCATAGAATGTTTAATATTGTGTATTTCTTGCAACAAAGTTTAGTAAAGAGAAATGCTAATCTATAGATGCTCTCATTAACCAAAGAAAAACATACAATCAACACCCTTGAGAAGTGTTTTTAGAAGAAAATGGCACCTTTGCAAGAAGGTTTTTTGAAAATCCTAAGTGTCATAATGGCAATCTCTCTCCTTTATGGTTGAAAGAAACAATGGTGAAGGATGAAATGAAATGGGTAGCACATTGTTACTCTCAAGTGGGATCAACAAAATATTGATGAAATGGTCCATAAGGAATGAGGAAAAACCTCCTAAATTTATAGCAAAGTAGTGGTTATTGTTTATATGGTCAAAATAATAAAATATAGTATATTGATAGATCTTTTTCATGTTCTCTGCACCTCTTTGCTTGACACCCTAACCTATGATCCACTTCCTCATCAATGAACCAAGCCTTGGGAGGAGACTTGCCTCCTCCCTCTCTCTTATTAGACATTGTCATTTTCATTGTTCTTGTATCAACCTAGACCAGAACTGCAAAAACCTCCTCAAACTAGATTCATTTATAAGTGCTTCAAGGAGACCCCCAAAGTCCTAGTTCACGCATCTCAATTTTTCTTTATCGCCCTTTTCCCTGTAAACAAAGAGCTCATTCAATAATTCATAGGTATTTGGCCTTCTCCCCACACATTAGCCTCCTTGGTAGACAATAATTAGTAGTTGCTCATAAGAGGTAAACTATCCCTCACTTTTTGTGGAAAGACGTATTTCCATTTCTATTTGAAGAGAAAGAAGACATGGAATTCATGTTCAAAATTTATCCTTATATCATGCAAGCATAAGGGTTATACCTAAATAGATGAAATCTTGACTTCAACCTCGAAAGTGACATTCTCTCCATCATCCCAATTTGGTTAAAACTCCCCTACCTCCCCTACATTATTCGAATGAGGATACATTCAAAAACATAGAAAATGCATTAGGGAAATACATTGACAATGAAAAAACCAAATATGGATGTTTTCATGTGTTATAATGTGTAGAGTTGACCTTGAAAAATGGCTACCAAAGGCTATAATCTCACCCTAGATAATTGGAATTTCATCCAACAACTGGATTGTGACCAAATACCATTTAACTACAAAACATACCATGAATATGTCCATTTTGTAATAAACCACCCAAATGAATCAACAAAGGATAAGAAAGAAAAATATTGAGAATAATGGCAAAAGCCTAAAATTATATGGGCAAGACAAGATCCTCCTCCTAAAGCTCCCCACTCATCCACCCCAAATGTCCAAGACCCTTCTCGTTAGCAAACCCCCAAAAACCATCCATCTTCAAGCAATGGTAAGCCTTCTTCTTTGCACACAAAGATATATGAAATATTATCAAAGATAGGTGTTACATAAAGTAAAGAACCAAAAAAAAATGAGGAAGAAAACTTAGGGGAAATTCCTTGACTAGAATATTCACCCCTTTTCATTCATTGGAAACTATTTTCTCTCCCTCTCAAGAATTCATGCCATCAAACTCCAAAATATCAAGGACCCCCAAATCTAGCTTCAGACTAGTACTTTGAGAAACTAAGTTGATAAAAGAGAAATCAAAAGATGAAACGATAAAGGACTCAACAATCAAAGAAAGAAGAAAAATTTACAAAGAAAAGAGGGAAGAACAAGTAGATAAAGACAAAGGAATGGGCACACAAAATACGATAGAGGGATTTTATAATAGAAGTGCTAGAAGCTCTAAAAATAAAGGTGGGCCAGTTCCTTCTCCTAGAGGAGCTTCTAAAACAAATATAAATGATGAAAATCATCTCTTGATATTGCAAATGTTTGGGGAGTGATTAAAAATGGACCTCATATGAAAACTTACTCAAGACGAAAAACCCAAAAAATATTTTTCTCCATGTGAGAAAATTGGAGGTAAGTTAGTCATCCACAAAATAAAAGGAGTCAAGGAAAACAACACAGCAAAAGAAATCAATTTAAGAGGGGTGCCAGGAGTTTTATGTACAATATGGCCTTCAATTCACTTCCAGCTTATTCAAGAGTCATCCTTAGCACACTAGATTTTTATTTGTTTACTACACACTCCCTCATTTAATACTTTTAATGTGTACATGCTTAATGCATATCTTGATAAATTATTATGTTGTTCCTCCATATTAAATTTGAAAGACATGACATGGGGCTCAATAGTATATATGCAGGGAATTTCAACACTATCCTACATGCCTAACAAAATAAGATAAATCCTCTTTTATCAAATCTAATCTCAGAATATGAGAGTGGATTTGTTAAAAAAGAAAAATTATAGATAATATCATTCTCATCCAATAGGTGATACACTCAGGAAGAACGAGTGGGGAAAAAGTAATTATTATTATACTATAGATGACAAACACCTTTGACTAAATTGAGAACAATTTCCTCTTTTATGTCCTCATTAGATATGGGTTTAGTCCCAAATTCATTGCTTGGATATCAACTTGTTGATGGTGTTGGATACCGCCAACATGCAAGGGGGTCTCCCCAATGAAATTTCACAATTAGACTTCTCATCGTTTGGTATGGTAGCCCTTCCGAAAAAAGGCCCGACTGCCATTGTTTCTTAGAGATTTTCCTTAGATACAATGTTCAGCATGAGGGAGTAATGTCGATGTACTTTTGAATGAACAAGTGGGTATGCCTTGTGGAATGTTCAGTTGCAGAATGTATCAAGGTTCTTTCACGAAAGGGGAAATAAAAGTGAGCCTTTAAAAGAAGAGTAATAGTAATAATCTAGTAACGACACATGAGCATATACATATTAATGAATCATTGATCGATTAGCAAAACAATTCACATAGAATTAACAATAGTTATAACAAATACAACACACCTTCAACAAGATAAGCACCAAAGCCACCGAAATAGTTCAATTTCTTTAGTACAAATGAAAACAACGCATATTTCAAACATTCAAAGAATAGTTTAACAACATTTATTACATACATAGGAAAGTGTGTTGGCTCAACGAGCTTCGAGTATTAAGAAAAAGTTATAAGATCCATTGGTACAGTGAACACCTTTAGCTCCAATAGTAGAGCATTAGAGCAACCACTTTCTCCTCCAAAACAACTATATTCCTCTCTAATGTCTAGTAGGAGGAGCCAAGGTGAAAATCCCTTTGCATGAGCTATGAGGGTGTATATATAAATGGGATGACTCTTCACCTCCCTTGTGACTCTTGGACTACCCTCATGACTCTTTGACTTCCATATGACCTTTTGACTCCTTCATGAGTTTTCACATTCTATAGATGACTCTTGGAATCCCACTTTACATTACATTCTCATATATGAAAATTACATGATAAAATCCACAAATGATGTGGAAAATGATGACTCATATAACATCTTGGCATGACACCTTGACAAGAAATGACATGAAATTGATGACATGGACTACATGATGATATGGCAATGTCAAGCCATTCTTATTGTTGTTATCTTTGTATCTTCTTGCAAGTGATGATTTTTGGTAGCATCGGAAGTGATCTAAGTCTCAAATTTTGTGGAGAGGATTAGACATTGATATTCCAAAGAACCCAAAAACTTTTTGTGAAAATTCCACTTGGATTATGTTTTATTGTAAAAAATAATTATTTAAATGGGGACCTTGAGTGTAACTTGGAAATTAAATAATTAAAATGTATTAATAAAACAGAGTGAGAATGATCTAGAAAGCGATGATCAATTCATTTTATAATCTTAGCCGTTGATTAGAGATCTAATCTCGGTCATTGATATCTCAACGAGAAGACTATAAAGAAAGGCTCGAGGGTAATTTGGAAAGATACACTGAGTGAATCTAGAAATCGCATTCTTCTGACAGAGAAGTGCTTGGATGAAGATCAGATCTAAGCAATTCCAGTTTCAATGAGGGGTGGATTCAGTTATTTGTCGGAGGATCTTCTCCGGGACCAAGAGTACATAGTAGAGAGGCAACACGACTAGAAGATGAAGAATCTCAGCCTCTAGAGGGTGTGATACAGGCCATAGAAGGGGTGATGCAAGTCCACATAGGGCTCATGCAAAGACTGCACAATGATTTCTAGAGACAATACGATATTTGCTGGAGATAGGGGTTTCTGAGCTCGGAGGGCTGAAACTTGAACTTCCGAGAGGCAAATCAATTCAGAGAGGATGTGATGCAGTCCACAGAAGTCCCCATGTAGGCCTATGCATCTACTGTGCAGCGGAAGTGCAGAGGGAGCTGGGGTTTCACCAGTGGAGATCCGGATCAGCCAAGACTTGCAGTGTGAGGTAAAACTCCCTATATTTTTGTATGTCGTGATTTCTCTGCACTGGATAGCTAGCAAGGCATCCATAGATTATATTCAGAAACTACTCCTTAAAAATATCAAACCCTCAGATCTGCTGCACCGATTTTCCCACATTGGGTTTCTCTGGGGACTTAGTCCAAAATAAAGGTGTCCTATGTGTGATTTAATTCTGGCTCGTTTCCTTGTTTTAGAATCTTAAAGTATTAAGTGTAGGCTGCTTCATTAATTCATAAGGAAATATGAATTAATTTTGTAATGTAATTTACATAATAGGAGAAGTAAATTCAATTAGTTTCTAGTAGGTTTCCTGAGATTTTCAGATCTAGAAATTTTCACATGGTATCAGGGAATTTGATGTGAAATAGGAAGAGTGGATCTAGCACTGAAGTGAAGGCCAAATTTCTGCAGCAGCAGCAGATCAAATCCCCAAATGGATTTCGCAGTTCTAGCCAAGAGGGCTAATTTTTCAAGGTTGTCTCTCTCTGAATGAATCCACAGAGAGGTATGACTTGTGGTTCGATATTTTTCAGAGGTAGAAGTAGTAGCGCAAAGCCTTCAACCAGAGCCAGAGCAACGTAGATTTTCTACAGGAAGTTTATGGGCAGAGAAGCGTTAGAAGAAGAAGAAGAGCACATATCGGAGAAATATTCCATAGTGAGTTCCTTGCCAAGGAATTCTGAATCTTTCCAAGATATGAGAAGCAGATGTGGGTAGCAGATCTATGAGCTCCACAAGGAGTGTGTAAGCCTTCCTAGTGTTGTGCAGGGGGGAAGAAGATGAAGCAGTTCGAAAATTTTCTGTTGAGATGGCATCTCATGGTATTAGAGATCAAGACTGGTTGGAAGGATCCTCCAATTATGTAATCTGGAAGGAAAGGATCAAATTCATTCTGGATTAATATGATCTCAATAAGTTCGTAGACAACGTGGTTGTTGTACCTACAGATCCGGATCAAAACAAGAAGTACAAGTATGATATGGAAAAGGCCAAGAGACTATTCCTTAATGGTGTCAAGGATCATATAGTCTCACATATAGCTGGTGTTATCACCAAATTGAGGCTGATGGGTTGCTTCAACAGTTAACTTAGAGTAACTATTTCAAACCAATTTTATTTGGAACTTAGCCTTTCCAACCTGAGAGGGCTCTCTCAAGGTAATGGCTCTCTCAAGGTAATGTATGATGATATTCAATAGACAATGTTTGGAAACAAAGATGGCTAACTCTGAATGTATTTTGAATTTGTTTTTTATGCAGGTGAAGGATGTGAATAAGTAGCTACGATTGGGCATGGAGTCAGAGGGAACTAAATTAAATTAAAAACATCAAACTTGGAAGCTGATGCATGTGTGTATTCTCTTCAAAACACAACTTGAAAAGTAAACCATATGCATACATGAAACTGGACCATGATTAAACATGAATTCCAAGTGATTACACATAAAGTTAATTGAAGAAGCATCAAAAATATAGATAAGGCAAACACATGTGAGAAGACATAGTGAATCTCAGGTCTGATAGAAACCTTCTGCAACTTTTTATTATTGTCTTGAAAATATTACAAAAGTAGCTGGTAGTATGACATTGATCAACCCTCTCTACTCCTCTCATATGCTTATTTATAAAATTAGATATCTTTACATGTAGTTTTCCAGCTGGCTAGACCTTCAAATACTCCCAAAGACACCTTATCCAAACAGGAAACATATTACAAGGAGGGAATCTAGTGATATTTCTGTTTACAAGAGTCAAATACCTAATAGGAATCTAACACTATTTATTTTACTAACAACCTTTTAATTGTCGATACATGATGATAATTATCGAACAAAACCACTTTGTCCAAGGTGGAAATGCCCGTAACTAAACAATAAAACAACCAAACTGACATCACGGGTCTGCTCCTCAGAATTTGGGGATGCGTTGTCATAGTTGATGACGTGTCCAAAATTGATGAGCTAGCAGCTCAATCACGTTCCATGATGAGTGTTCTCATTAACCAAAGTCTCCAATCATACTCTTTGATAATCTAGATGATTAATGTGCTTCAAAACTGCATTAAATTCTTCAAAAAATTTGAAATTATCCTTCGCTGCAAAAACAGAGGACTTTAGGCAAGTTTGTAGCGAAAAGTTCGTAGAAGTCTTCATTTGACCTCTTCTGCAAAATGTTTGACTTCTTTGATATTTTGAAGGTGACCACTAAGTCAAAAAAATTTAATAGATTATCTTACTTACTCTCTTTATGAAAAAATTTGGAGTTTATTGCAAAAAGTCATCTTCAGCGAGTTTGTAGCGAAAACTCGGCTTTTAGCGTGGAGTACGCTACGAACTTGCCTCATAAACTGCAAATTTTGAATTTTTCACTTCCCACCTCCCAAAAATTGTCCAAGGTTGTGTGAGATGATGATATGAATCATTATAAGGCAAAATTGGCTTAAAACATGTCTTACCCTTCTTCATGGATTAGTAGGTGGCCCATCTTCCATTAAAAATGGACATGTCTTTCTGAACATTAGGGGTTAGAAATGAGCTCCTATCTCCCGATCCTTGATAGATGTTACAAAACGGGAGGAATTTGTTATAAATAATATTGTTATGAAGAAAAATTTCTCTTGGTTTTTTGAAAACCATCTCCAGATGTCTGGAATATGCATTTGAAAAACATTTCTAAAACAGGGAAAAAATGAACTCTGAAAATAGAGCCCAAAGACATATTCAAATATCCAAATTTGTAACACCTATGAGAAAAGTGAAAGAGGTTAATGTTCTTTGATCCGTGTTTGACAATAAGCTCTCTCAAGTTTTTATAATTCATATCTGTTTACCCAGAAACTACTCTTGAAGTTGATTTCCTAAACAGTAAGAAAACACAACAATCCCCTTCTATCTTTTGGCAGAAACACATGCAACTAGCATTGGAGAAGGCCTCTAAAAAAAATAAATCTTCCATGACCAATTTGAGGTCAATAGGTTCATACCTGACCACTTAACCTCCCTTGTTGGTCTTCTTTTGTGTGACCATCTCCTCCAAAACAACGTTGCCTTCTTTGAAATTTGACACCTGCAAAAGATGACCTTTGACAGCAAGCTATTTGAGGACAGAATTTGAAAATCACTTATGACAATAGTTAGATCGAAAGAAAAATAGGGAAATGGTGACAAAATTAGCTCACAGGGATGACAAGGTAAGTGATTAGGCTCAAATGCATGAATGTTAAATTAATAAAAGAAAAAGTGAACGTAAAACGAAATGATGTGGTAGTGATAATGACCAAGTGTGACACACACTAAATTATGATTCATAACAGGTAAGCATGTGATGGAAATTTGACCCCCAGCCTTTCAAAAATTGACAACTCATCGATCCCTTAATTTTTGCAGAAAAAACATGAGTTCATAGCGAATTCTGTTATAAAGTTGGCAGATTCTCTACGGAATTGTTATGTGAGTTCATAGCAAAAATCACCTGTTTTGCACAGAAATCATTGCGGACTCAGGTAAAATGTGAAAATATCAAGAATTAGTTATTTGACCTGATGTATGTGAATTTTTGATATTGGCTTATGACAAGACCTTAATTACATAACACAAAAACACCTTGGACCCTTTAAAACTTTAGACTAATCATGAAATTTTAAAATTTTCATGAATTTATTTTATCAACATACTTGACCTAACTAAAAATGAACTCTATGACCAACCTATTTGTTATTTATGATAACAGTGGCTCCACTAGGGATAATGTGCCCTTGAGGTGCATCAAAGAACCTGCAGCTTTAGTGCCTTTCTTGGAAAAAATGAAATTTTTGAAAATTGATGAAATATTTCCTAAGTTCTTATTGTCTTCTCCTCGGGCTCAAACTTGTTGAAAACTACAATCCAAGTTGAAAACCAAATCTGTACACGCTGAAAATATGCTCATAATACTTGAGCTTATTCACACACACACACCTACCTACCCTATACTGCTGAGAAACTATTGAATCATATGACACAAAAATGCCAGTGAAGCCAATCAAGTAGCTGCTAAAATAAAATGATTTCTTGAATATGCACAAACAAAATCGAAACTAGAAAATGTAATGGCAAATGAAAATGGATTTTTTTCTCACAATGAAGACATGGCTAAAAACTCAAGCTGAAAAAATTCTCCATATAGTCCACTACAGGATCAATAAAGATATGATATTTTTGATGAATATTTTCAAAATCTTGAGCAAAGAAATCCTCATAGCTGAAAATTTCTCACTTATTTTCCATGTCATCATATATTTTCAGTGATGTGTCATTAGATCTTCTTTAAAACAAAAAATTTCTCCATCTTCATGTCAAAAGACAATAGTTCATCTCCTTGTTTTGGCTAGAAAAAAATTTCAATAGGCTGCATATGATCTTGAATATGATAAGACTGAATTTGAGCTTCAACATCTTCAATATATTTTTCAAGCTCACAAGCCAATTCATCTAAAAATATGATCTTATTTTCAGGATTTCCTAGGCTTTCTAACCTGAGAGGGCTCTCTCAAGGTAATGTATGATGATATTCAATAGAAAATGCTTGGAAACAAAGATGGCTAACTCTGAATGTATTTTGAATATTTTTTTATGCAGGTGAAGGATGTGAATAAGTAGCTACCATTGGGCATGGAGTCAGAGGGAACTCAATTACATGAAAAACATCTAACGTGGAAGCTTAGACGTGTGTATTCTCATCAAAACACAAGTTGAAAAGTAAACCATATGCATACATGAAATTGGAGCATGATTAAACATGAATTCCAGGTGACTACACATAAATTTAACTGAATAAACATCAAAAAGATAGGTAAGACAAACACATGTGAGAACACATAATGAGTCTCAGGTCTGATAGAAGCCTTCTATAATTGTCTATTACTGTCTTGAAAATATTACAAAAGTAGTTGGTATTATGACATCGATCAACCCTCTCTAATCCTCTCATATCCCTATTTATAAAATTAGATATATTTACATGTAGTTTTCCAGCTGGCTAGACCTTTGAATACTCCCAAAGACAACTTATCCAAACAGGAAACAGATTACAAGGAGGGAATCTAGTGACATTTCTGTTTACAAGAGTCCAATACCTAATAGGACTCTAATACTATTTATTTTACTAACAAACTTTTAATTGTCCATACATGATGATACTTATCGAAGAACACCACTTTTTCTGAGGTGGAAGTGCCCATAACTAAACAATAAAACAACCAAACTGACATCAAGGGTCCGATCCTCGAATTTTGGGGATGTGCTGTCATAGTTGATGATGTGTCCAAAATTAATGGGTTGGTAGCTCAATCACATTCCATGATGAGTGTTATCATTAACCAAAGTCTCCAATGATACTCTTTGACTAATCCAAATGATTAATGTGCTTCAAAACTGAATTAAATTCTTCAAAAACTTTGAAATTTTCCTTCGCTGCAAAAACAGAGGACTTTAGCCAAGTTTGTAGTGAAAATTTCGTAGCAGTCTTCATTTGACCTTTTCTGCAAATTGTTTGACTTCTTTGCTATTTTGAAGGTGTCCACTAAGTCAAAAAAATTTAATAGATGATCTTACTTACTCTCTTTATGATAAAATTTGGAGTTTATTGCAAAAATTCATCTTCAGCGAGTTCGTAGCGAAAATTCGGCTTTAAGCCTGGAGAACGCTACGAACTTGCCTCATAAATTGCAGATTTTGAAATTTTCACTTCCCACCTCCCAAAAATTGTCCAAGGCTGTGTGACATGATGATATGAAGCACAACAATACCCTTGTATCTTTTGGAAGAAACACTTGCATCTAGTATTAGTGAAGGCCTCTACAAAACTTGAATATTCCATGACCAATTTCAGGTTCATAGGTTCATACCTGACCACTGAAACTCCCTTGTTGGTCTTCTTATGTGTGACCATCTCCTTCAAAACAACGTTTCCTTCTTTGAAATTTGACACCTTCAAAATATTACCTTTGACAGCAAGTTTTTTGTGGACAAAATAGGGAAATCACTTATGAAAGTGGCTATAACAAAAAAAAAAAAAAAAACAGGGAAATGGTGGAAAAAGGAGCTCATAGGGATGACAAGGTAAGTGGTTAGGCTCGAATACATGAAGGTTAAATTAAGAAAAGAAAAAGTGAAGGTAAAACATAATGATGTGGTGGTGATAATGACCAAGCGTGACACACACCAAATTATGATTCATAACAAGTAAGCATGTGATGGAAATTTGACCCCCAACCTCTCACAAACTAACAACTTATCGATCCCTTAAATGTTGCAAAAATACAGGATTTCATAGTGAATTATGTTAGAAAGTTGGCATATTCACTATAGAATTGTTAGGTGAGTCCGTAGAAAAAATCACTTGTTCTGCACAGAAATCGCTGCAGACTCAAGTAAAAGGTGACAAATGTCAAGAATGAGTTATTTGACATGATGTATGTGAATTTTTGAAATTGGCTTATGACAAGACCTTAATTACATAACAAAAAAACACCTTGGACCCTTTAAAACTATAGACTAATCATGAAATTTAAAAATTTTCATGAATTTATTTGATCAACTTACTTGACTTAACTCAAAATGACATCTATGACCAACCTATTTGTTATTGATGATAACAAATGGTAAGAACACAACCAAAGAGCTATGATAGGCCTTGGATTTGCTCTACGAAGGAACTTTCGAGCAGAGAAAGATGTCCTTGGAGAAAAATATTTGGATGATCCAGATGTAGAAAGGGGAGCACATTGCTCCATTCCTTACAAGACTTCAGAAGATTTGAGACCAGTTGGTAGTCATGGGATCCACCCCAACTGCAACAACTATGGTGAGGCTGGCCCTTAACGCAGTCATAGAGGAGTAAGTTTTTGTCCAATGTATTTTTGGCAAAGCTACACTTCCTAGTTGAGAGAAGATGTGGGAAACACTTCAAGAGGAAGAGCTGAGGAGAGATCTAGTCAAGTGCAAGCTTGACAGTAGTTGTTATCACTAGAAAATCAGACAAGCAAAGATGACATTATTTAATGTTAGGCAGAAGGATTTACAAGGCTGAGAGACATTAGAGAATCTGAATTATTTAAAAATATCTAAGGTCTAAAAGGAAAAATTAAATTGCGCACAGAAGGAACCAGCTAAATGCACCTTTGCGTGCATAATTCTTCGATAAGGGCACGTGCCTTTGCACAACTTTTCCTCAAAAAGTCGTGCAGTCCTGCGAGTGTCGAAAGTCACTTTCCAAGACCACAAGGCACACTCCAGGAATTTGATCCCACACTTGAGGCCGACTAAGGACAGCCACCTAAGCCTCCTTAAGACCTCAAGGGAGCACACAATGGAATAAATGTGGCACACAATGGAATCACCCTCCTCTCTTGGGTCACCATCCACATTGTACCAAGAGAGGGAAGGAGGATTTGAATTCTCCTATAAAAGGCCACCAAGAGATGAACAATATGAGAACACATTGTTATGCTAGCTAGAATTTCCCCAAGCAGTACCAGCAGTTTGGATTATTGAAGTTGTTTGATTCTATTTAGATCTTTTGTTTTATTTGTTTTAGTTTTAGTTTAGTTTTTATGTTTGAATATGCATGCTATATCTCTATCTAGTATGTTTATGTTTTAGCATGTTCCACTAACTTTCTTGACTCCATCTATTTTATGCCTGTGATCAATAACTTAAGAGGGAAAAACCACCCCTCTTAAGCAAGTGTGATTTGGTACATTCGTGTGCCAAACACACTAACAAAGGATTGGCGACTCAAATAACTTTTATTTCCAAGTTTATGTGGTTGTGCCTTTTTGCAGAGATCTTCGACATTGCTGTGGAGTTGGTTTGGAACAACCTCCTTCTCTCCTTCATTGCCTAGTTCATCCCAAGTGACAGGCTGAAGCTGAAGAGCTCCCAAAAATTTACTTTGCAGGAAAATTGCGCGGCTTTATTATAAACATACGTGCCCTAGTGCGCGCGTTCAGAGGTGACCTGCGTGTGGCCTTCACGCATGTTTCATATTTTTCCGCGCGGAAACCAAAAGTTGGATTTTTTCCACTATTTCCATATTTTCTTACTTGTAAAAAGTGACTCGCAGCCCATAATACATCTGCCAGAACTGGTTGAGGTGCCCCGCAATTTTTTAAAACTCACTTTTAGCTGCTCTTAATAGTTTAGGTGTTAGTTTTATTTCAAGTTGATTTTCGCAAAGTTAACACATAGTTTAAGTAGGAGGAAAATCAACTTGCATTCCGAAATAATTTATGTTTTGCGAATTTAGGTACCAAAACACCTAGTTAATTAGCCAAAAGTAAGTGGCCCAAGTCCACACATGCTTAGCTATTTCTCTTTCATTTTTCCAGTGTAAAATTCATTAGTTTAGTTCAATTTTTGCACAAGGATTTTGGGACCAGGATCGAATTGTCGGTAGAAGAGTAAGTAATCTACGCTGCCTTTGCACAGTTGGGTGATCCTAGGCAAGCATATGAACACTCTGTTGATCAGCAGTTGTCATTGATGTCAACCCAAGCAGCACCAGGGGCTCGCCCAATACTGCATGGGAATTTTGACCTACCAAATTAATATATTCTGGGTCAATAATTCTTTTTATGGTTTCTACTTGTCGAGATGTTTCCGTTGATATATGGCACGCCATGTAATTCTTCACAGTTTGAGAGATATTCATGTTTGAATTTTGTACCCCCAGTTAGTGAGATAAAACTCCATGGGGTTGGGGCATGGGTCATTGAAAAGTCATAATTAATATTTTTTAAGCTCCTAAAATCCCTCCCACCTTCACTTGTTGAAGCCCCTCTCAACCTAAGCATTTATATAAATTGTGATCTTCATTTCCTCCTTAGGTAAGGGATTTCGCCATCTGAAACAGGTCATCGTGGAATTTGCGCTCTAACTTTTTTCTACAAAGGTTCAGAAGCTGAAATTTTTATGAGACAAAGCCGAAATCCTGAGGAAGTTTCTCTAAAAATTTCAGATCAAGGTGCGCAACATTTTTGGAGATATGATCTGTGGAAGTCAAGGTTTTTGCAGGCTCCTGAAATTCATCTCAAAGAAGTGACCTTCTTAAATTCATCATAACTCTCTCTCTGAGTATCGGATTGGAATTCCGTAAATAGTGGCGGATAGTGCACAGTCTGTACTTTTCTCTCTACCAAGTTCAAATCCAAATGAAGAAACAGTGACACGTGGCACGTTGTACAAGTTCACTCTGCTGAAACAGTCCATAATTAGGTCATTGTGAGAGATTGGGTATAACTCTCTCTTGAAGAATCCAAATTGGATCAGACCTATGGCATTGGAAAGATGACTCATAGGACTACTACAGGACCGAAAGTGAGATATTTAGGATCTAAAATAACAAAGATACACCAGATTCAATATCGAGATCCTAGAAGGCAAGAAAAAGTTAGATCATGTGTTGTCAAGGGTTGCAAAGGACCAGACTTTCTACGGCAGCAAAGCAAAGCAAGGAGCAACAGAGGGTAGCATGAAAAGAGCAGCAACCAAGGTGCATAACAGTAGAAAGAAGTTCATCATACGAAGTCTTCAAGTGGGCAGCACTGCATACAATCATTGTAAAGGTATCATTGTAATTAGTCATTGTAAATACATTATTGTACAAATTTTACTAGTGTCTATCTGCCAAGGGTTGAAGAGGCAGTGTTGGGAGGTCTAGGATCATCATTAGGTGGTTGTGTCAAAGTTGGGGTTATGTTCTAGTATATCTTCTTCTTCTGCATCATTCTATATCATTGTAAATTGGACCATATTTCTTGGTACGAGAGTCCATTCTTCTTTTATTCTTCTATAGGGTGGTAGGGTGGTGCTAGGGTGAGTTGTAGCTCATTGGGTGTTGGGGCATCCATTCAGTTGACTACTGAAGAATCTCGGGCGTTGGAGCATCCATCCAGTGGGAGCTGGAGAAGAATGCTTTTCTAGATTCTAGGAAGTTAGAGCTTTATTTTCAATTGGAGTTGAATATTAAAGAATTATTAGAAAAGCATTAGGTGGTTTTTGTCTCGGAGTGGGTTTCCACCTTAAAAACTATGTGCATTTGTGTTCCTCTTGTTTGCTGCTATCATTGTATAAACACTGATAATAATTCAATATTAACTAATTCTCTAATTGAAAGGAATACTGATTCACCCCCCACCCCTCAGTATTTCCAACACACTCCTTATTGACAACTCACCATCTCCCTATAGTTGATCATATAGAGTAACTAGGAAAAATTGAAAGCGGCCCATATCCACGCATGTTTTTATTTTGAGCAAGGAACAATAGAACATAGTTTAAATAGGGGATTTTCAAAAGGATCATCACATATCCACACGTTCAAACTATGTACTTGTTCACTTTTTTTTCACACACATCCGCACCCTAAGTAAATTAAAGACACATAAAACTAACTTAACAAAACTCACTAAATTCTCCCCACAAGGGCCACAAAAGAACTTATAGTCTAATTTAGGACCAAGGGGGTACGCATCCAATAAGCCGCCTTGTTCATTCTTCATCTTGAAACATAGAAGCTAATTTTTTAGGGAGATTTAAAATCTGCCAATCCGCCCACAGCAAAGAAAACCCAAGTGCAGTAGAGACCTGATTCAGAGGGGGTTTGGCTTAGTCCCAGTGCGTGCAGTATCAGTTGGGGCTACCTGACACGGCTGATACTCGGTACTGGTAGTTGAACTACCAAGAAACCTAAGACTCAAACGCTCACGTGGGATAGTGGTGCTTTGTGGCCACAATTAGGGCATACTTTCCCTATAGGTGATGGTGTAGGAAACACTAGATTCTCTACCCTTACCTTGGTGGATTTTCTTCGGTTGACTAGGGGCGTCGCTAGTTCTTTCAGGACGTTGTGCCAGCATTCACAAGATATCTTCTCAAGGCCTAGTTACATTTGAGTGTGTGAGGATGATTAGGTATTATAGGATTTGAGTATCATATGCAAACAACAATAAACCATATTTTTTGATTGACTGATCACATAGGATTAATCTAAAGGAAAAATTTATTTTATTTTCGCTTTGTTTTATCTATGTGATCAAATTTTTTCTTTGATTATAATCTCTATCCACTCAAATATTGCCAAAACCATACCTAGTCAACGCCAGAACAGACCCAATGGGACCTCGTCGATCTAGACGTCTTTTGGACCTCCCCCCATTACCGGGAGCGGTTCTAGGTCTTTGGCCGTTTAGGCGTCAAAGACGAAACATGACCACTATTATTGGTTCATCCTTTATTGGGGCATCTTTAGTTGGGAACCTTGGTCAGTCTCCCAATGCCACACCAGTGAACACCCGCACAGGGTCACCACACACTACTTGTCCCACAACCCCTAGCGTGCAGAGGAGTGCTACCCATTCAGGAATCTAGGTGAATGCACAACACGGTACATCATAGAAAAACCCTATTCCTAACCAGAACATTGTGTTTTGACAAGTAGCAATGGCTACAACCTCGCAGTCACCTTTTCTAGCTTCGTTAGATCTACGAGATTTAATCAAGTTGACAAACGACCCATTGCACATAACCCCATATGGCCTCCCATGCCCACGACGCTCCCTTCGGACATTCCAAAATTTGAAGGGAAGCAAGCGTAATACCTCGAAAATCATGTTGTGACTTTCCACCTGTGGTGCTCGTCGAACATCTTCATTGACGATACTATTCAACTAAGACTATTTCAACGCACTCTAACAGGAGTAGCAACACAATGGTATGTAGAGCAACCCTCTGCTACACATGGAACCTTTAGCGCCCTCGCTACTGCGTTCCTATTCTATTTTCAGTTACCCATACATCAAAATTTCAGAATGGAGTTACTGACCCACTTTAGGAAAACCCTCGCCATCCATATCTCGGACCATCTCCACAAATGGCGGCGGTGTCATAGTTTTTACAAAGCCAAACTCGACGATCGAGTTCTGTTAGACCTGTTCCTGAACAAATCTCACCGTAGAGATTTCAAAGTATGTGGCGCAACAAAATCTCATATCCGAAGAGGACGCCATCAGTAAGGCCCAACAGCTCAAGCTGATCTATACGCAGTTAGGGTATATTTACAATATCCTGCCGAACACCCCGCGCCTGCAAACGTAGAAAGAATTTCTAGGTACGCCAAACTCTGTAGACGGTTTAATTGGGTCATTGACCCAAAATCACCTAAGCAACATCATTCAATACCCCAGATACACGTATGATTATACCTAGAACATACCACAACTCGACTACCAAAGTCATCACATGCCTCTGCAAAATTTGACCAGTAGGGCATCATCGTACCACCATTAACATGGAGGAAATTATCCTCCAGCTCATGGGACCCAGTATGAAAATAAACATGCCGGCGGAAGAGCTCCCCCCAACAGCCATTTACAAACCAGGGACCACAATACGCCCAATCTCCAGCACAATACCCGCCCATGTAGAATAATGCACAGGTGAAATTTGTGCAAACATCCCAAAACCAATCGCGCCAACCATACAACCAGGAGAATCCAAATTATCCTCCTAACGTGGTTAAGAAAAAAGGAAAAAACAAGCCTAAAGGAAATCCTGGGCAGGGGGTGTTAACACTGGAAAATTGTATAGCAAAAGATGGCATTAACTAATGTCAAGCCTAAGGATTTACAGGGCAGGAACACATTATGGAATCAAGAAGTATTTAAAATCTCTAAGGTTTTGAGAAAATCATATTTTAACTAGTCTTAAATGCTAAATTGCATGCTTAATCCTTTGAGAAGAGCGCCTTCTGCGCGACTTTTTGCCTGATAAGCGCGCATTCCTAGAAATGGAGAAAGGTCACTTTCCGGGACCACAACAAAGCAAAGGACAGTTACTCCTTATATGAAGCCGCCTAAGGATAGCCACCAGCATTTCCTTAGACACTATGTGAGCACACAAAGGAATTTTTGGAGCACGCAATAAAATCATGCCTCTCCCTTGGGTCACCATCCATCATGTACCAAGGGAGGGAAGGAGGATTTAAAATCCCCTATATAAAGCCACAAAGAGATGAAGAAATGGTGATCACATTGCTATGTTGGCCAGAATTTCCCAAGCAATACCAGCAGTGTGTGACCCGGAGCTGGAGATAGAGGGGACTCGATTGTTGGCCACCCAACAATCCTAGTCCATCATAGTGGAGAGAGAGGGAGATTGCATCAGAGGCAGAGCTTGGAAACCAACATCCTTGCATCGAGACCTAGAACCATTGCCTAGGGGCCCTTTGGCAAGTGGGTAAAATTTCTTCTCCATTTCAAACGTTTAATAAGAAGAGGCCTTTGAGCCATCGTTTGCATTATTATAGTTTTGACTCTCTTCAATAGCTTTTGTATATTTGTGTTTTAGTTTTTAGTTTACTTTGCATACATTCACATATTTTTTCCTCTAGATTATATGATTTTGAGCTCCACCACTTTCTATCTGTGACCAATAGTTTATAGGGGTAGACCACACCCCTTAAACTGGTGCGATTTCGTACACCCATGCGTCAAATCCACCAACACAGGATTGGCGACTCCATTAACAGTTTACAAGTTTATGTGGTTGTGCCATATCTTGCAGGAGACCTTTGTATACGCTGGAGACTGGAGTTGATAGTCCTTTGATCCATATTACAGTCCCTAGATTCACTTGGAGTAACAGACTAAAGAAGGCGGCTCCTAATCTTTTTACTTGTAGGATTTTTGCGCATAGTTTTTTCTCACAGATGCATAGTGCGTGCGTTCAGGACTAACCTACGCACAGGAAAGCGCACCTGTCAAATCATTTTTCGTTCAAATTGCAAAATGATATTTTTCTCCTTATATTCTACATTTTTCTGCTTGTAAGTGTGCTGGGTAGCCCCTAATGTATCTGCCAGCACTTGTGTTGATACCCCACAACTTCTAAAAACTTACTTTTCGCTGCCTTCTGTAGCCTTAGAGTTAACTTTCATTTAAGTTGGGTTTTTGCAAAAAATCTTCACATAGTTTAATTAGGGGGAAAATTAACCATTGCTTTCCAAACAATTTATGTTTTGCAAATTCTGGTATGCACAGTTAGATTAACTAGTCCAAGTAAGCTAGTTTGACTTTCTAGTGTAGGAATTGTTTAATTTAGTTCAATTTATGCATTAGAGATTGCGGGACTAGGATCGATTTTTCGATTAGAGAAAGTAATATCTACTACCTTTGCACCATTCGGTGATCCTAGGTAAGCATATGAATGTTCTATATTTACAATTTTCCATCTCCCTTTAGTTAGTCACATAGATTAACTAGGAAAATTTGAAAGCAACCCCTTATCTGCAAATGTTTTCCATTTGAGCCAGGAAAAACATCACATAGTTTAACTAGGGGACTTTTGTAAAGGATCACAGATATCCATATGTTCAAACTATGAGATTTTTCACCATATGCTCACACGCACTCACCCACTAAGAAAAGGAAGACACCTAAAACTAACTTAACCAAAACTCACTAAATTCTCCCCACAGGGGCCACAAAAGAATTTATAGTTTAAGTTAGGATCAAGGGGGTAGGCATCCAATAAGCTGCCTTGATCATACTTCATATTGAAACATAGAAGTTGTGTATATAGGGAGCTTAAAATCCACCTATCAGCTCATGGAAAATAAAACCCGAGCGCGGTAGAGACCCAATTCAGAGGGGGTTAGGCTTAGGCGCAATGCAGGCAGGTATCAATCAGGGCTACCTAACTTGGCTGATATTCGGTACTGTCAGCTGACTACCAAGAAGCCCAAGACTCGAAAACTCACGTGGGACAATGGTTCTTAGTGGCCAAAAACTAGGGCATCCTTTATCCTATAGGTGACGGTGCGGCAAACACCAGACCCTTTACCCTTACCTTGGTGGATTCTCTTCGGTTGAATGGGGGCGTCGCCAGCTCTTATGGGACGTTGTGCCAGCACTCGCAAGAAATATTCTCAAGGCCCAGTTACTTTTGAGTGTGTGAGGACGAATAGGACTTCTAGGATTTTGAGTATCACGTGCAAACAAACAAAAACTATTTTTTTTTGCTTGATTGATAACATAGATTAATGTAAAGGAAAAATTCATTTCATTTTCGCTTTGTTTTATGTATGTGGCCATAAATTTGTCGCGATCATAGAATCTATCCCCTCAATTTTTTCCAAAACCTAACCTGGTTGGCACCCCAACGGTCTGAATGGAACCTTGTCGATCCAGGTGTCTTTTGGACCTCCCCCCATTAAAGGAGGGGTTCCAGGTCTTTCGCCATTCAGGCGTCAAAGATGGAATACTGCAACTATCATTGGTTCATCCTTCTTTGGATAAACCATAGCTAGGACCCCTAGTTGGTCTCCCAACACCACACCGCACACCACTCCCCCCTCGACCCCTAGGGGGCAGAGGATCACGTCCCATTTGGGAAGTCAGCTAAGCACACATCAAGGTACGTCACAGACTAAACCTCATTCTAACCAGAACTTCGTGTCTTCTCACGTTGCCATGCATCAACCTCCCAGTCACCCTTCTTAGCTACGTTGAATCTACCCGATTTAACCAAACTAACGAATGACCCCATCGCACACGATCCTTCATGGCCTCCCATGCCCACGAAGCTCCCTTCAGATATACCAAAGTTCGAAGGCAGGCAAGCAGAAGACCCAGGTAATCATGTAATGACCTTTCACCTATGGTGCTCATCAAATAGTATCATTGACGACACCATTCGATTGAGGCTATTTCAACACACTCTTACAAGAGTAGCCGCGAAGTGGTACGTGGAGCAACCTCCTGCTTCACATGGAACCTTTAGCACCCTCGCTACTGCGTTCCTCACTTATTTTTAGTTACCCTTTCACCATGATTCGGGAATGGAGTTACTAACTCATTTTAGACAAACCCCCGCCATCCATATCTCTGACCATATTCATGAATGGAGGCGGTGTCGCAGTTTATGCAAATCTAAACTTGACGATCGGGTCCTCTTAGATTTATTCTTTAAAACTCTGATGGCGGAGATTTCAAAGGATGTGGCGTAGCAATACCCCACATCCAAAGTGGACACAATCAGTAAAGCCTAGAAGCTTGAACTAATTTATACGCAGTCAGGATACATTTACAATATCCTGCCTAACGCCCTATGCCTGCAAACTTATCAAGAATTTCCAGGCACGTCGAATTCTGCATACAGATTAATTGGGTCAATGACCCAAGGTTACCTAGGCAGCAATAGTCACAATCCCGGTTACGCACATAATTCTACCCAGAACATGTCTCAACCCGGATTTCAAAGCCATCCCATGCCTCAACAAGATTTGACTAGTATGGCGCAAGTGTATCACTAGGGAGGACCCTGTCCTCCGGTTGAGGGGACCTAATACGCAGAAAGAAACACTGATGGAAGAGCTCCCCCACAACGGCTAGTTGCAACCAAGGGACAATGTTATGCTCAGTCCCAAGGACATGACACACCTACGCAAACAAATGAACAAGTGAACTTTGTACAGCCATCCCAAAATCAACCACACCAGTATAACCCGGAGAACTACCCTCCTAACATGGTTAAGAAAAAATAAAAAAGCAAGAAAAAAGGGAACCTTGGACAGGGGGGTAGAAACCAACAGTTCCCAACACGATCCCAGACTGGAGGCAACTCTAGCAGGAACCAAAACCAGGAGCCAAGCAATGCCCAATGACAAGGCAAAAGGCTACCTCTGCGAACAAACCATTCTTGTTAAATATGTGGTGAGTACGGGCACTATACTCACCACTATCCCGATCTCCCCGAGCTAAAAAAGCTTCAGAGTAATCGAGGACAAGGAGGATCTTCCCAACAACCCACTATTATGCAAGAACCTTTCCCCCACCAAGGGACGGTCAGCACTCAGCAACAAACCCCAGACGAATTTGGGAAAAATAGCCATGAAATTTACATGACTAGAGAGGAAATGTTTTTCCAAACATGAAATCGTAGTTAAGACACCCCACCAGACTCCACTACGTCAGGGGCTAGTACTAGTGCACCGATTGCACCTTTGACCATTTCAAAGATGCCTATAGAACCATTGCCAAAGATGGCAAAGGGACCTAATAGGTAAGTAGGTAACTACTCCAAAGCGGCCCATAATTATAGAATCGTGGATGATTTAGCTCAATCACCCGTCACTATGTCTGTGTTGGAAGTACTGCAGTCGTGCCCAAAGCAACGAAAAGTTGTACTTTCCGTGTTAGGCACTATTGACCCTGCCGATATGCGCATGATGGATTTTGACTTAGAGAAAGCCACCCCTAGGCTTCCTTCCATGGTCGCCTTCCAAATACCAGTATCGGTCCAGAATATCACTATTCACCGATGCGTCATTGATGAGGGTGCATCGACATGCATCATGTCAAAAAATGTTTTGTAGAAGTTGGGTTCTCCCGAACTAAAACCCTTGGTCATAACGTTTCGAGCCTACGATGGTTGTCCCTCGACCCTCGTCGGCCTCTACCAAAATGTTCCGGTTTGTTTAACCGGAAAGACATTCCACACAGACATTGAAGTCTTGGATGCTCACCAGGATTACAACATACTCCTTGGGCAGAGTTATATGTACACCATGTCTGCCATAGCCTCCTCCATCTTCCGTATTATGATGTTCCCCCACGAGGATGGCATCATTGCAGTAGACCAACTGACAAACAGCAAGAAGCGTCTCCTAACCAACACGGATGTAATCCTACCCTATGTAGATACAATCGCAGATGGCCTTTCACAGTACCAATAATATGGCCCTAGAAAATTGAAACCGTTGTCTCTCCTAGGGTCATTCCTAGGATATCCTCCCTTTATCCTTGAAGCATCACCCAATGCCACAGGGGCCCAAGTGTGCATGATGTCCACATCAAGCACCGTGGTCATCCAGGACATGGACTCAAGCAGTTACGACACTGAGGCATCAACCACGGTAGCCTCTCTGGCCTACGCCACCTCCCAAACCCCTTTCCTCTAACCCCTAGCTGGCTTCATTTCCCAGTAGGTTTTGGCAACACTGGTGTTACCGAACATATCGTTGGCATTCCCAGTTTGGTACCTCTTCCCCCCTTCTGGAACAAGAATGTAATGATCCTTTTTCAGGATTCACAAGATTCTATTTCAGAGATGGACTACAAAGGCATTTACTGGATATGTCACCTTTCAAAAAAATTATGAGATCCAGAGGCTACCTGGCCAACTGTAGACTATGTCTATAGAACTTGGAATAACCCTTTTTCAAGACTTTTCACAAGGTGTTCAAGGAAAACGCTGTATAAGTAAAATTGTGCAAAAATAACACAGATCAAGGCTTGCTTCCCCTCATTTATGCTGTATGTGACTTATGTATGGAATTTCATCATAAAAAATCAGTTTAGGCACATTAAATAGATCTCCCAAAATGTAGACTAGCTAAAAGGCACCCAAAGGGGAAGGCTACAGTCAAATGCAAGCACTGCTTCAGGAATTGCGTAGTTTTAGCTAATTTTTAGTGGAGATAAGCAAGAGGACTAATATATTAGTATTACAACAGCAAATAATCATTCTGATAGAGCCCTTTCATTATACAGTAGAAATCATGAGCCAATACAACAATAAATCTTCATAAAAGAGAGCAGTAGCACATGTATATTTGCAGAAATGCTTCAACAACGTTATTTTTCATGTGGTTCAGTAGATGTAAGTTAAAAATTAGATCTAGAGTATATCTATGGACAAAATATCAGATCTATATCAGATCTGGAAACTCTATAGTTTTCTCTACAAGATCCACTTGGAATTTTGACAAAAGCATGCATGAATAAGAGTAGATCTAAGAAACAAGTTGCAGATCTGGAAACTGCTGCAATAAATTTATGAATACATCGTTTCATTACAATGGATCAGATCTGAACAGAACATAGATCAGCAAGCCAATCCATGGATCACCAAGTGGAAGGCAAGCCCAACACAAGAGATCTCTGATCTAAATTATGGGCAAGACAACCTACAAACCCTCATACATAAATAACGCAGTTTTCCCAGTGGGACAATGCTGTAGCTCAAATGATACAGAAAAATATTGAAGAATGACATATCTGAAGTACAAGAAATGGTACTCTCTTCCAGGAGGTCAAAGAACCCACTCCATGGAGAGAGACTCTCAAAATACACTAGATCTCTGCAGATCTAGATCACCACTTGCTGCAACTTGCAGAGACAACAAAACCATCAATGGATCATCGATGCCAATGTAAGTAGGAGCTTGGCCTCAAGCCCGATAGTGGTTCAATTCAACAAAATTTCCTCCTTTAATCATCAAAGGAAGAGGTGAAACTCCTGCATAGGAATTCCAGATACAATCCTCCACTCAATAACAGAGAATGGTATTTGTCTAAGTAGACAAATATTCAGAAATATGATCTATCAAAAACCCTATCTTGCTGCCCTCCTTTTCCTTTTATAAGATGAGAAAGCTCTTGGAAACCCTAAACCATCTTGATGAGTTAGCCCTTTTCACATTAGAGGCTCCCGTCTAGAACTGCGCTGTCCCTTTTGGAGATGCAATGAACCTAGACAACACTGTTGATTTGGTCAAGGTTGACCCAGTCTTTAGCTCAAACCTCTTTCACACCTGCAAGTGATTATTTACATAGCCTTGATTTGTCTTTGTTCACATGGGCATTGATTTATTCATGGTTTTTTTAGGAGTTTTACATGTCCTCCTTCATATTTTATTCATAAACATGAAATGCAAGATAAAATAAGGCAAAATAAGATATTCCCATTAGCCTGGGCTAAATGGAAATATTACAGTCCTCCCCTCCAAAGTGTTGCTTGTCCTCAAGAAACTGATAAGGTGAGTTCTGCAAGATTTCTCCTCCATTGGTGCCATCATCAAAGATCAACCCCCATCATAAGCTAGATGCTCACGAATACAACCCTCCATGAATTGTTTCCCAAAAGTCAATATGAGATGTGCAAAATTCATCCCACAAGGAAACAAGATCTCATGTGAAACATCCATGGGTTGCCTAATGTCCTCTCTGAAATATATGGCACAAGACACATGGAGATTTTTCAACTTATTAGGCACATGCATACTTCCCATCCTCCCTCCATAAAATCCCATAAAAAGTACAAGCATGTCATCAATGTATGGGAGAAAAACAATGTACAAACAAATAGCAAGGTGCACATATGGAGGTGGGTCATAGTCCCACATGTGGAACCAACGTAATGCATCTCCTACCTACATGAAACCAAGTTGTGGTAAGTGGTATTCCCACCACTTACTTGCAGCCCATGCCATCTCACTGTAACTGAATGTGTGAGATATGTTTGGCGCCTTAGGAAAGCACCCATCATGAAACAAGACCTCCCTTTGTCCACCAAGGGAGTGGCCAAGTATAGCAAGTGTTGTGGCCCAAAATTTGCCATGAAATTGACAAGGTAAAACTCTCCTCCTTGGAGTCATGGCCTGCATAAACAAGGTGGAAGAATGCATATAATCAGAAAAATAAAATTGTCTCACCTGAGCATATTCTTCACCAATACTCCTCCCCATCAATTTGGAGTGGTGCATAGATCTATCTCCTCCCTCAAGAGGGGAAAGAGAAGGCTGAATTAACTCTCCAACAGAGCTATGTCGCTGCCCCATCTCCACAAGGTTCATGCATCTTTGACAATGCTGATAGAGTTCTTCTTCAAAGACCTCCCAATAGTGGCTCCCCAAGATGGTGTTGTTGAGCTTCATAAGATACTCTTGGCTGAAACAGAACTCCTCATAGGCCCATTGTAGTAACTTCTCCTTGAGCTTGGAGGCTCTAGATAAGAAGGTCCTACCATGATTATAGATGAATCCCTCAAGGATTGAACAACTCCCCTTATGCAACTAGTCATCCAGAATCATGTAAGTATGAAGATCCTTGGAATATCCTACCAGCAGTTGGGATTTCCAATAGGGATCTAATGTGTCCAAAAATGACACCATTGTCAATGTACCAACTGAAGTGGATGCCATGTTTCTTCTTTTCTCCTTGACATCCTCTATGTCCAAGGTGTATGTTGGAAGGCCATACCTCCCACTCTTCTCCTTTTTTTCATCTCCCATGCCAAAGGTATGAGATGGAGGGTTGCTATACCTTCCTTGTTGCCCGCCTTGCTCATGCACATGCTTCAAAGAAGAAGGAAGCTCTTGGGAGTTAGTCTTCCATGGAAGGCTATCATTTGTCCAAGGTCTCTCTATTTTGGCCAAATCATGCATGTGAGTCCACCATCTCTCTTCCAGCAGGGAAGAGTGTGCTTCAAAAAAGTTTGTCTACTGATTCAAATCTTGCCTCCCATGATTCATGATGGTGTCATTCTCTCTTCTTGCAGCATATCTCTTCAATGAAATTTGAGAGGTGAGGATAGATAGTGAAGTCAAAGGAAAAATTCTCTCCCTTTCTTTGCACCTCCCCCATACTCTCAGCGTTGTATCATGGTCTCCTAATGCTCTCTTCCTTTTGGGATCTATGGAAGGAGCATCAATATATGAAACATATCCCATCAAATCTGAATCAGGTGGTCTTCCAGGGGGTACACCACAAGATAAGGATTTCTCATGGCTCATTCCCATGTGAACTACCGATGGGAACATAATATGACTACTTCCACTGCGCAAATCCATATCTAATTGCTATGTGGAAGTACCAGGATAAGGAGAGGTTGGAGCAACTCCCCCATCTTCTTCTTCATTCCCCACCTTCTGCAAGATTTCACAGTCTAAGGTGCTTCTTTGTTTTTTCTCCTTGTCTATTATCATAGACACATGCTTCTCATATTTCCCATGAATAAGATCCTGGGAACCTCCTTGCAGAGATACAAGGGCCCTCATAGTGGAAGCAATAGCTTCAACTTCATCTCTCAACAAAGTTAGATTCCCTCCTGCTGTCACAGTGCTGGAGGAACCTTTCAGTTCTACTTCTTCCTTCTCAATAATGGAATATGTCCCATCAATAAGAGATCCTCTTTCTTGATCTCTCCTTGAGGGAAGGACATTCATGTATTCTCCTTGAGAAGAATGATCTTGCTGAAGGAAGGCCTTTGCCCTTGGAAAATCATGTAGCATATTTTTACCTCTCCCAGCAATGCTATGAAATGGATTCATCTTCATGGATCTTCTCTTTTCTTTGAGCTGAAAAAACTCAGGGAAGCTACAATGCTCTTTGAATCTCTTAGAATGAGTTCCATATTGTCGGAGGTAGTCACCAAGGGTCTCCTCCTCTGGTGTCTCTCCCTCTCCTTCTCCTCTTGCAAAGAATGTAGGCATGCTGCAACATTGTAGATCAGATTGTGTGGCTACATTCTCACACACATCAGATGAATTAGTGGGGCTATCCTCTTGTGCAAACCTCATCAAGAGATCTACTGATCTTCCATTCCTCACTCCCCTGATTTCTCCCTCCAACTCATGCAAAGCTTGAGAAAGAATGTTAAAGAACTCTACTCCTTTTGTTCTTCCATACAAAGGGGTTTCAAGGGTGTAATCATTTTTCTTCTGTCTTCTTCCATGATACCTCTGATTTCTGTCAATGAAAATTTCTCCTCCCTCTGAAGACATATTGGCTCCAAGAATGCACAAGTTGTGCCAAGATGGCAGCTCTGATACCACTATAATGATCCTTTTTCAGGATTCACAAGATTCTATTTCAGAGATGGACTACAGAGGCATTTACTGGATATGTCACCTTTCAAAGAAAGGATGAGATCCAGAGGCTACCTGGCCAACTGTAGACTCTGTCTATAGAACTTGGAATAACCCTTTTTCAGAACTTTTCACAAGGTGTTCAAGGAAAATGCTGTATAAGTAAAACTGTGCAAAAATAACGCAGATCAGAGCCTGGTTCCCCTCATTTATGATGTATGTGACTTATTTATGGAATTTCATCAGAAAAAATCAGTTTAGGCACATTAGACAGATCTCCCAAAAAGTAGACTAACTAAAAGGCACCCAAAGGGGAAGATTGCAGTCAAATGCGAGCACTGCTTCAGGAATTGCGCAGTTTTAGCTAATTTTCAGTGGAGATCAGTAAGAGGACTAATATCTCATTATTACAATAGAAAATAATCATTATGGTAGAGCCCTTTCATTATATAGTAGAAAGAATGAGCCAATACAACAATAAATCTTCATAAAAGAGAGCAGGAGCACATGTATATTTGCAGAAATGCTTCAACAGCGTTATTTTTCAGGTGGTTCAGTAGATGTAAGTTACAACTTAGATCTAGAGCAGATCTATGGAAAAAATATCAAATCTATATCAGATCTGGAAACTCTATAGTTTTCTCTACAAGATCCACTTGGAATTTTGACAAAAGCATGCATGAATAAGAGTAGATCTGAGAAACAAGTTACAGATCTGGAAACTGCTGCAGTAAATTTCTGAATACATCATTTCATTACAATGGATCAGATCTGAACAGAACATAGATCAGCAAGCCAATCCATGGATCACCAAGTGGAAGGCAAGCCAGCACAAGAGATCTCTAATCTAAATTATGAGCAAGACAACCTGCAAACCCTTATACATAAATAACGTAGTTTTCCCAGTGGGACAACGCTGTAGCTCAAATGATAAAGAAAAATACTAAATAATGACATATCTGAAGTACAAGAAATGGTACTCTCTTCCAGGAGGTCAGAGGACCCACTCCATGGAGAGAGACTCTCAAAATACACTGGATCTCTGCAGATCTAGATCACCACTTGCTATAGCTTGCAGAGACAAAAAAACCCTCAATGGATCAGCGATGCCAATGTAAGTAGGAGCTTGGCCTCAAGCCTGATAGTGGTTCAGTTTAGCAAACTTTCCTCCTTGAATCATCAAAGGAAGAGGTGAAACTCCTGCATAGGAATTCCAGATACAATCCTCCACTCAACAACAGAGAATGGTATTTGTCTAAGCAAACAAATATTCAAAAATATGATCTATCAACAACCCTCTCTTTCTACCCTCCTTTTCCTTTTATAAGATGAGAAAGATCTTGTAAACCCTAAACCATCTTGATGAGTTAGCCCATTTCACATTAGAGGCTCCCGTCTAGAACTGTGCTGTCCCTTTTGGAGATGCAATGAACCTAGACAACACTGTTGATTTGGTCAAGGTTGACCCAGTTTTTAGCTCAAACCTCTTTCACACCTGTAAGTGATTATTTACATAGCCTTGATTTGTCTTTGTTCACATGAGCATTGATTTATTCATGGTTGTTTTAGGATTTTTACATGTCCTCCTTCATATTTTATTCATAAACATGAAATGCAAGATAAAATAAGGCAAAATAAGATATTCCCATTAGCCTGGGCTAAATGGGAATATTACAAGGAACCACCAACGTTATTGCCACAGGGTTAAAAACCCTCAACCCCGAGGAACCCCAACCATCCTAAGAAACAGTCGAGACCGCCCCCGCAAAAGAAGTTCCCATTATGAAACCGGTTATCATGACCAAGAAAACCACAAATAGAGGAAACAAGATGGTGACCCCCGCCATTCAAAGGGATTCACCAGTCTGCACCATATGCGATGTTATAGGCCACTCTACCCACATATGTTTGGATTTGGATGAGTTAAAACCACTCCTCAACTCCGAAGAAAACATCTCGACACCGTGTTCCCATAAAATGGAGCCTACCACCAAAGATAAAGGCAACCCACTGCGTACCAATCACGCATGCTCTCTCTATGGCACCTACGAGCACTATACCCACCATTTCCCAGAGATACCATGATATAGGGACACCTTACATGTGGTCGAGCGATCCTATCAGGAGTATCCTTCCATCCAGTCTGTCAACGACGAACCTCGTACCATCCTCTACTTACAAGAGGAACATAAGATTGTATAAAGGCCCCCAGTAATGCCCATTATACATTGCACGCTATGCGATGAACACAGCCACTATCTCGAAAACTGTGCAGCCTTGGATCTCATTCACAGATGGTATCCAATCGAAAGGGTTTACTACGCAGGGCTATGGGCGACACAATTCACATGCCCATTATGCATCGACAATCACCTTTTGGAGGATTTTCACTACATACCTCACTTCCGGCTAGCCCTTGCTAGCCTCTGCTTAGCCATAGTTTTCCTTTACCAAGAAGATGATATGGATGCCGAGTCCATTAGTAGCTACATGACCCAAGCAGAAGAGATGAGCGGGTCCATCATGTTCTTGACAGCCGAAGAACGATCCAGCAAGGAACCCCTAGTTGCCCCCAACGACACCTCATAGCAACGACCAACATGTACGTTATGCAAAAAGATGGACCATGCAGTCGTCCATTGCCCTGATTTAGTAGCCTTTCGGTGTTGGTTCCCGATCAGACCTCGAATTGAACTAGACGAAACCTTCATATTGTTGGAAATACTGAGAGGGGGTGAATCAATATTTCTTTTCAATTGTTAATTTTACCAGTTAGATCACTTATATTTAGAACACAAAATGAAAAAATGATGGAATAGATATTTTTATTAATTTCTTCTTTACAATAAGTAAAGTACAATAATGATATAAGGCTCCAACCCTAGATGAAGACTCCAATCTTCCAGGCTCCAACTTGTATTGTGCCAAGCACCGACTTGGTCTTTCCAAGGCTCCATGGGCTAACTACACTAGGGCATGCTCACATCACTTCATACCTAGTCTTCACCAAAATACTAGTATAGAGATTTGATCCAAGGGATCTGGAGGTCCACTTTATGGAGCTAACCAAGCTCAAACAAAGGGGAGATTTGGAAGACTATATTGTTGAGTATTTGAAACTTTCAGCAATGGTATCCAACCTCACTATGAGCAGAAAGGTATGTATGTTTATTGAGGGGATGACTGAACCATTGCATGGGTTGGTAAGATCCACCAAGCCAACTACACTCCTTGAGGTTGCGGAGAAAGCTAGAGATTTGCAACATGCTTTGCCCAAAGCAAAAGCATTACTGTAGCAGGAGGATTCTTCATGGCCAAAGAAGGCACCTCTTGACCATGAATAGAGGAGACTAAGGAGGGAAAAAAATTTCCTCACTTGCCATAAGCCATGGGTGCCAAACCATGAGTGTGTTGCAGGGAAGGCTCATTATATTGAGATTTTTTCTGAAGAAGAGGAGAGGGCTAGCGTTGTGCTACCTACAGAAGATGCATAAAATAATTTTGCTCCAAGGAGAGGAGCTCTTGCAGCATTGAGGGGTTTCCCTAAATATCTGACTTTAAGAGTTAGAGGTACTATTATGGGGCAAAGAGTATCGGTGCTAGTAGACAGTGGAGCTACTCATAACTTCATTGATTCACAACTTGTAAAGAAGAGGGGCATGCATACGGAAAACTTTGAAGGATTTTCAGTCTTGGTTCCAGGAGCTAGAACTTTGCAGTGTGTTGAGTATGTTCCGGAATTGTCTATCACTATGGGGACCTACACTATGACAATCCACTTTTTTGTGGTTGATATTCCTGACACCAATATCATACTGGGTGTCCAATGGCTTATCACTCTTGGGAGAGTCACCACTGATTGGGAGACTCTAGAGATGGAATGGATAGGGAAGGAGGATGGTAAGTAGAAAAAAATAAAAGGGATGCACACTTACCCCCATCAGATTGTTTCAACTCACAAGATGGAGGCAAACTTACGCGGAGGAGACATAGAATGGGCAGTAGAACTGCGTTTATCTGAAGTTGGAGTCCAGGATTCACTAGTACACCCTGATGTGCAGGCTCTCTTGGACCGGTATTTTGTAGTATTTGGGGATATTCCCCCAGGGAGACCTCCTGATAGGGGATTTTAGCACACTATTGAGCTAGAGAAAGGGATTGGAGTAGTCTTGATGCAAGGAGGGCATCCTATAGCCTTTGAGAGCAGGAAGCTGCTACCACATGAAAGGCTATACCCCATCTATGATAAAGAAATGTTGGCTATCATGCATGTCTTAGCCAAATTCCTGCAATACTAGGTGGGGAATAAATTCAAGGTGAAAACTGATCATAACAGTCTCAGATTCTTTCTTGAACAAATGCATCTCCAAGAGAGACAACAAAAATGGGTAAGAAAAATCCAAGCTTATGACTTTGACATAGAGTATGTCAAGGGGAAGAGCAATATAGTGGATGATTCTCTATCCAGGAGACCAAAAACGCTGTCCTTGAGGGGCATGGATGCAGATTGGAAGGCTCAACTGTTGGTTGAGTACTCCAAGGATAACTTTGCATGTGAGATACTTGATGGGGTGATAGTTGATGAGCGATATATAGTGATGGATGAGATGATCTATTACCAGGACTAGGTCTTTTTGGCCAAGAACTCTAAACTCAAAGAGAAGATCCTACAAGCATCACATGATTCCCCACTTTTAGGGCATCAAGGATTCACAAAGACTTACCGGGCCATAAGGGAGAGATTCTCATGGAAGGGTCTCAAGGAGGATGTACTCCAACATGTCAAGGAGTGCATAGTCTGTCAACAAAATAAGGGAGAACACACTCATCCTGCTGGATTATTGCATCCACTACCTATTCCAGATGGAAAATGGGAAATCATCTCCATGGACTTCATCACCGGTCTATCTACTGTTCAGGGTAAGAATTGTATCTTTGTAGTTTTTGATAGACTAACAAAGTATTCACACTTCTTTGCCATTTCTACACATTATACTTCTTCACAGGTAGTTGAGCTCTTCTTTAGAGATGTGTTTAAACTCCATGGTCTCCCAAGGACCATAGTGAGTGATCGGGACAGCCGCTTCATGGGTGGATTTTGACAAGAAATTTTCCAGTTAGTGGGGACTGAATTGACACCAAGTACCAGCTACCACCCATAGACCAATGGACAGACTGAAACAGTGAACAAGTGGCTAGAAGGCTACTTGAGAAACTATGTTGCAGGGCAGCAAAAGGCATGACTACTTTGGCTCCATTTGGGGGAGTATTATTACAACACCACTTACCACATATCCATTGGTATGACCCCATTTAGAGTACTCTATGGGTATGATGCACTCTCATTTGCTGATATCATGTCTGGGGCAAGAAAGGCTCCTAGAGAAAAGGAATGGATTCAGGAGAATCAAGACATACTTCGGGCCCTTAAAGACAACATTGCTACTGCCCAAAATCAACAAAAGATGTATGCAGACCGTGTTCGGGTAGAGAGACAATTTGAGGTGGATGATATAGTCTATCTTCATCTTCAGCCTTATAAACAATCTACACTCAAGGAGAAAGGGGCTGAAAATCTCAAACCACGTTTCTATGGGCCATACAAAGTGGTCCGTCGAGTTGGGGAAGTTGCATATGAGCTAGAGCTTCCCAAGGGGAGCAAGATCCACAATATTTTTCATGTCTCATGCCTCAAGAAGGCCATTGGATAGAATGTAGTTTCAAACATGGACCTCCCACCTATTAATGATGAGGGTCATCTAGTCTTGCAACCTAAAGAAATTCTGGATACAAGGGAGAGGAAGCTAAGGAGCAGGGTAATCAAAGAATATATGATTCGATGGAGGAATCTTCCTGATGAGTATGCCACTTGGGAAGGAGAGAAGATCCTACAAAATCCTTCTTTGTTGTTGCTTGAGGACAAGAAACTTTTGAGAGGGGAGGACTATAATATTCCCAATTAGTTTGAATATTATATGTTGCTCTATTTTTCAGGTTAGAAGAATAAATGGGGTAAAGATACCCTTAAATCTCTTTAGTAGGAATAAAACATTCCCTATGTGAAAGGGGTTTGAATAAGAAGGAAAAATAAACCACCCTTCATGTGAAAAGGGGGCAATGCATGAGGACTAGAACCTTGTTGACTTGGTCAACAACGCTGTTAATTGAGGAAGGAAACCAGTGGGAACAACGCAGTTTTGAGGGAGGACTCTTTGCAATGAAGCAACCTCATGAATGTTTGGGGCCCAGGGTAAGGAGGCTCACCAAAGATAAAGAGGAAGGGATAGAATCCATGGGAGGCATTCAGAATCTTGTCTATGTTTGAGTCTTATGACTTCTTGCATGCTTCAGCTGTTTAGATGGGTTTGCTGCACTGTTTAGTGCAAGGGATTCTCATGCGGGAATTCCATTCTCTTTCTTGGTTCAGCTTGCTTAAGGGATCTAAGAGGGGAATTCTGAGCTACATTTCCACTATCTGACTTAGGTTCAAGTAGTCACCAACTCCTACAACGTAGTCTATTCCAGAAACTGCGTCATTTCTAAAGATGATGCTGTGGTAGGGTTGAATCCCTTGATTGGGAGCTAGTTTCTTGGAGAAGGAGGCTTTTTCTCTCCTAGAAGGCTAGTAGAGAGGCCCTTCAGCCATTTTTATGTCCTTTCATGTATTATTCAGCCATGTCATATACAGAGTTGCAGTAAACTGCGTCATTTTATGCAGAGATGTCATTTTGTGCTTGTGCTAATGTGAAACCCTTACCGGGTTGTCTCTATTTTCTGTAAAAGACGCTAAAACCTCCATTTTCTTGGCTCTTTGATTAATGAAATCTCCAGATCTATTATGACACATATTTTTCTGTAGAAACCCTTTTAGAATTACACTGTTGCAGGCTTCATAATTTCTGTTTTGTTGAAGTCATGGGGTTTGGGCGTTTTTAAGGTGTTATGGCATGGGGAGATCTGTTTAACATAGCTAGAATGATATGTTTCTACTCCCATTTTATATGTAAGGGTTATTAATTGTAATCTAAAGCATCCAAGTCCTTTTTTGTTGTTTTGTAACATAAAATTCTGAAGACAATGTTTTTACTCTCCATATTGCAGAAATTCCTGAAAAGGAATATTACACTCTGTTCTTCATACATGGTATACAGATTTTGATCCTTCATACTCCTATGAAAACCATGTTGTAAGAAAAATGAATCAATATTCTTGTACCAAGACCTGGGTGCTTGTTTTAAACCATATAGTTTATTTTTCAATCTACACACCAAACACTAAATGTTCATGTCCTTGCTTAACAAACCCTTTAGGCTGGACTAAATAAACCTGTTCCTTTAAATCACCATTTAGTAATGTAGACTTAACATCTAACTAGTGTAGCTTCCACTGATATTTTGTAGCTAAAGAATTTAACATTCTAATAGTATTCAATTTGGCTACATGATCAAAGGTTTCTTCAAAGTCAATTCTCTCTTGCTGTGAAAAACCCTTTCCTACCAGTCTAGATTTAAATTTATCTAGACTCCCATCTACATTAAATTTAGATTTGTAGAGCCACTTGCAACCTATGGGTGTTTTTCCTTCAGGCAATTCAACTAGTTCCCAAGTATGGTTTCTAATAATAGATTCAAGTTCTTCATTCATTGTAGCCCTCCATTCATGAGATTGACTAGCTTCTTTATAGTTTGTGGGCTCTATAACATTTAAAATGTTTTACATTAAAGCATAGTATTTCAATCTAGTTGGTAATTGAATCTTCCTACCTGATCTTCTTGGTAGAGGACTCTCCTAAAATCTGTCCGCTTCAGACCTTTCTAGGCTTAACTTACTGTCTACATCAACTATCTCTTACTCTTTTTACTGTTGTTGATTATCCTCACTGATTTCTTTCATCAACAATGGAATGTGCCATTTTCCAAGACTATTTTCCTTTCCTTGCTCAACCTGATCATGAAATATGACATCTGGAGGCATACTCTCAAATTTAATATGATACTCTCCAAACAGGCTACTAAGGCATGGCAAAGGTGAAGACAATAAAATTACAAATGCTAAGAAGATATTTTGAGACAATCTGTATGAAAGAGTCTGAGAATATAGACTCATTTTTTACACATGAAATTTGGTTGGTTACCCAAATAAAGTCTCATGGTGAGACACTTGGGGAACGGAGAATCGTTGAGAAAATTCTCAGAAGTCTGCCATCAAGGTTTGATGCCATAATTGTGGCCATAGAAGAGACAAAGGATCTCTCACAATTTTCAGTGGATGAAATTCATGCATCATTGATTTCTCATGAGCACAGGTTGAACAGAGGAACAAACTCATAATTGGATCATGTATTCAAAACACAAGTTTCCTTTGGTCAAGGTAGAGGTCGAGGAAGATCAAATTACAGAGGAAGAGGAAGAATCCCACATAGAGGTGGAAGAAGCAGCCCTTCAAGCTCAAGTGGAATGGGCAGAAATCAAAATCCAAGTCAAGGCCCAAGTCAAAATCAAGCACAAGGTTAGAGGTATGATAAATCTCAAGTTAAATGTCATTATTGTAAGAAGTATGGTCATTATGAAAATGAATGAAGAAAGAAGCAATATGACATAAGTAACAAACCAAGTGAAAATTTCATAAAGGAAAATAAAAAACATGATAGCATGTTTTTAACTTGTAATGTAGCACAAGAAAAACGAGATGTATGGAAACATAGAAATGTTTTCCAATCTAGATGAAAGTATGAAATCTAATACATAAGTTTCCCCAGACACATAATTTTATTGATAATGGAAAAATAAATTACATAGAAATTGCAAGAGTTTACACACGTAAACTCCAACACTCTTGAAATTAGGAAAATAACCTATTTATAAGCTACATGTACTAACTTAATTTAGTTATGGACCACTTGATAAAACAACAAGTATCCATTTACAATAAATAACCTTCTAACCAATATACTAAATTTATTCCTATTTTAGAGCCTAAGATACAACACTATTCTAGAGTCCTATCTTTTCTAACAATATTTTATTTCTAAGTGTCTCTAATATTTATTAAATATTCTAATTTAATAAATATTTTATCCTAAATTTAAACTATGATATTTGGATCATCTAACATTACCCCCTATGATCCAAAGATACATTACAACATATACTAAGTTCATCCCTAAACTTAGTAAATTTTATTCTGCAAAGAGGTTTGGTGAAGATATCTGAGATATGATCTTCTAAAGGACAATAAATTGGCTTGATGACATCCTTTGCAATGAATGATCTGATATGATGATACATGGTGTCCACGTGCTTTGTCTTTGAATGAAAAACTGGGTTCTTGGAAAGCTTTATTGTTGACTGGTTGTCGATGAATAATGATGTAGCTTCTGCTGGAGAAACTCCCAAGTCATGTAAAACTCTACGCAACAAAACAATTTCATATGCTACTTCTCATGCTGATAAGTACTCTGCTTCTGTTGAAGAAGTGGCCACTATAGCTTGCTTCTTGCAACACCAAGATACTGCAGTTGACCCCATGTTCATTAAATAACCTGAGGTTGACGCCCTATCATCAATACTGCCAGCAAAGTCAGCATTTGAAAATCCACCAAGTACAAATTTTTTAATCTTTTTGTAAAGAAGACCAAAATCTTTTGTTCCTTGGATATAACAAAGAACTCTTTTGGATGCATTCCAGTGGCTGTCTCGTGGTTCCTGCATAAAGCGGGAAAGAATATTGACGGCATAAGAAAGATCTGGTTGAGTATTTTTTAGATAAATCATGCTGCCAATCAACTTTTGTTAAGTAGTGCTATCCACCATTCCCCCCTCTTCAAATTTTGAAAATTTCAAGTTTTGTTCCATGGGGGTAAGAATAGGCTTGCAATCCTGCATTCCAAATCACTGAAGAACGTTTGTTGCATATTTACTATGAGAAATGAAGATATGATGTGGATGTTGGAATACTTCAACTCCAACATAGTAGTGAAGTAGTCCCAAATCTGTCATCTTATAACCTGCATGTAACTCCTTTTTCACTTGTGAAATGTGATCATCATTGTTGCAAGTGATAATCAAATCATCTACATACATTACCAAAATCACCAGATTTTTACCTTGTTGGCGTACATAGAAGGTATCATCAGATCCACTTCGTTGAAAGCCAACTTTCGGAATGTATTCGTCCATTTTGGCATCCCAAGCTCGGGAGCTTATTTTGACCCATATAAAGCCTTTATCAGTTTGTAGACTTTATGTTCCTATCCTTCAATTTCAAAACCTGGTGGTTGTGTCATATAAAATTCTTCTTTTAAATCTCCGTTGCGGAAAGCACTTTTTACATCCATTTGATGAAATTTCCATCCTTGTTGAGCTGCTAAGGCAAGTGTGAGTCAGATGGTGTTCTATTTAGTTGTAGGAGAAAAATTTTCCTCATAATAAATCCCTTCCTGCTGCGCAAAAACCTTAGCAAAAAGTCTTGCTTTGTACTTGTCGATATCGCCATTTTTCTCGTTCTTAATTCGGTAAACCCATTTGCCTCTGATGGGTTTAACATTTTGAGGACAATTAACAAGTTTCCAATTTTTGTTGTTGAGAACTGTCTGATATTCATCAACCATAGCCTGTTTCCATTCTTTATGTTTTACTGCCTCTTGATAAGTAGAAGGTTCAGTAAAATCATTTGCTATCAAAGCAAAATTTCCTTCACTTCTTTGTGATCCCCTTGTTCCTATTTTATTTTGCTCATTAGGCCTTACATCTTTCAAAAGTTGAATTGCCCATTTTAGCAATTGATGTTCATTGGTTTGAGATTGTGAAAAATCACCATCATTGTACAGAGGGTTGATGTAAACATATGTTCATTGATAAACTGCGGATTCTGGGGGTGAAGAGTCACTGTCAAAAGAATTGTTGCTGCTAGGAGATTTGGATGAATTTCCAGAAAACCTAGAAGGCACTGGTGAAGAAGATGGACTAGATGAATCATTTTCAGACGAAGGAAACTCAAATTCATACCAATTTTGTGAATTTGGTTGACTTTGTATATGTCCTTTTCTTTAATCACCCTTTGTTTCTAACTTTTGAAGAAGAATTTAAATTTATTTAGCACTCTTATTATCATTTTCATCAAAAATCACATCCCTGATCACAATAAATTTCCCATTAGACAAAATTCGATACCCTTTCTTCTCAGCAGAATACCCAATCATTGTGCACTTCAAGATTTGTGAGTCAAGCTTAGTTCATTTTTCCTTTGGAACTAAGGCATAACATACTGATCCAAAAACTTTGAGATGTTTAACTTGAGGTTTGAAGCCAAACCATGCTTCATAAGGTGTGATTTCATCTAAAGAAGCAGTTGGAGATATGTTCCTTAAGTAGACAAGTGTACTAATTGCCTCGGCCCAATATATAGGACTTAAATTTTTGAAAGTTAACATAGATATCACCATTCCTAACAAGGTGTGGTTCATTATTTTTACTACTCCATTTTGTCAGAGTGTAGACATTGTAGATGTCGTTATGCCATTATCCATGTAATACATTTTGAATTCATTTGGAAGTGAATTCTCCTCCATTGTAGTTCTATGAGTGCTAATATTCTCCTAACTTCATTTTCAATAAGTCATGCAAGTTTTAAACTTTTCAAATGCTTCAATTTGCTTCAAAAAAATATACCCAAGCCATCCCGCTAAAAATAATCAACTAAGAGTAAGAAATATCAACATCATCCTAATGAAGTTGTGTGGTCCAAAATATCACCGTGAACTGAATCGCAAACACCCGTTTGTTTGAAAGTAAGAACTGGTGGGAAAAGTCTCTCGATGTTGTTTTCCAAAAATGCAAGATTCACACTTTGAATTTTCCTTTTTGAAGGTTGGAAGCCCTTTAACCATGCTCTATTTTTGTAACTGAGAGAGACTTTCAAAGTTGAGATGGCCATGTCTGACATGCCATAATCTTATTGGTGAAATATCTGTACTTGTTGTGCCTGCAAAGTCAGAATGTCTTGGAATAACTGTCCCTTTCATCCTTAATAGTTTTCCATCTTCATAACATGTCATTACTATTTGCATGTTTTGTTTTGTTGGCAATATGATGCGTAGTGTTGTCTTGATGGCACAAGGCAACTCACTTTGATGAAGATGATGGCAACCTATTTGGAGCACGTCTCGATGGAACTCGTCGAGAATGGGAAAGTGAAAAAAATGACCGATACCTGATAAGTTGTTAATGATGTAACTCTAATGTATCCACAGATCAGTTCAGAAGTAGTAGAAGAAAGGAATTCAGAAAGTGACAGAATATTGTTGAACAAGGTGTGTCACAAAGAATACGTGGGTTTGTTTAGGGGAAGTCGCGTATGCACGCGGAAAAGTACGTGCCAAGTCGCGTATGCTCAATTGCACTCTAAATGTATAGAACCAGGGGTTACTACCATGGTATTGACCCATTGTATTGAGTGCTGGAATGTCTATTTTGATCCCGTCCAGGAAAACCATCGGAAGTAATGTGGTTTTGACTCATGGTATTGAAAAAGGCTAAATCTATATAAGGAGAAGAAATTCATTGTGCAAAGGGTGTGCAAGTGTCTGGGCTTTAATGAATACTTCACTCTGAAGTTAATCTGTATGGTTGAACTCCGTTCTTAATTGATAGATCTGAATCTATGATGCACCTATGAACATGATGAAGGTACAAGATCTCTAGATCTGAAAAGATGAATCTCTAGGGTGATCTGAAAAGAAGTAATGAAGACTTGGCGCAAATCTATTGAAGAAATTGAAGAAATATGGGTAAGTTCATAGATCTGGTCTGTTGTGAAAAGTCTATCTTTTATAGATCTATACGCAGGTTCAGTTCGTGAAAAGTGCATGTATACGCGGATCTGTCTAAACAAAGGCGCGTATGGATAGTTAGGGTTATTTTGGTGAATACACAGATGTATACGCGGGTCTGATTAAATAAAAGCGCGTATGATATCTGATTTGATGGTTGCTCAAGGTTGCCAGTAGAGGCTGGTGCTAATATCAGGGGGTAGTAGCTCCCTTCCAGGTGAGGCTGGTAAACGAGAGCAGGGGGTTGTTGCTCCCTTCCAGGAGAGGTTTGTAAACGAGAGAAGGTTGTAGCCTTCTGCGGTGGGTGCCTGCGTGCTGGTATGAGTCTGCGCCAATACATGTTTTAAGAAGTTTTCTTAATAATAAAGATTGAAGACTGAGACGACGACAGTGGTGGTTTTCTCCCGAATTGGGTTTCCACCTAAAAATCCTGGTGTTCATGTGTGTTGCTTATGTGTGATGATTGTTCTGTTCTTCCTACACTTGTTTACTGTTTTCTAAATATCTGATGAATGAGTAATGCAATGAACTAAGTCAAGAACTAAATGCATAATTAGATCACTGGATATACGCAAGTTCTGTAAAGTATATCCGCGTATATACGCGAGTTGGCTTCAGGAAAGTAGCATATGGTTTTTAAGGAAGAAATATCAAAGTTTTATTGTCTGCACTAAATACTGATTCACCCCCCCCCCCCTCTCAGTATTTTTCTCAACAATTGGTATAAGAGCAGGTCCTTCTGAAAAGGCTTAACCGCTAGAAGGAAGATCAAGCAAGATGAGCAATCAAGAGGGAACAACATCTATCAAGCCTCCTCTCTTCAACAGAAGTAATTTAATCTTCTGGAAAATAAGGATGAGATCCTATCTTCAGTCTATGGGAGCAGATATATGGGCCATTGTTGAACAAGGATATCAATATCCAACTACTATACCAACAGATCCAACTGAAAGGAAGGATTATGAATCAAATGCAAAGGCGGTCAATGCTCTAACCGGAAGTCTAACTGAAGCTGAATTTGTCAAAGCCATGCAGCTGAATACAGCAAAGGAAATATGGGGCAAAATCATTCTAAGTTATGAAGGTGATGAAAAGGTAAAAAGTTTAAAACTTCAAACTCTCAGAATTGAATATGAAAATTTAAAAATGCATAGTGATGAGAGTATTGCCAGTTTCTTTTTACGACTTGATGATGTTGTAAATCGTATGAGAAATCTGGGAGAAACAATCACCGAATCTACTTTGATTGAGAAAATCTTAAGATCACTAACGGCGAAATTTGAATCAAAAGTCTCTGCTCTTGAAGAAAAGCAGGATCTTCAAACTCTTACTGTGGTGCAACTTCATGGCATACTGACTGCATATGAAATGAGGAGAGGAGGACCATCTGAAGTCAAAGAAGTTTTTTTTAAAGCTTCTACAAAAGGGAAAGAAGTTCAAAAAGCAGAAGGGTCAGGATATATCTTAGAAGAAGATGAGGCAAATTTTGTGAGAAGACTCCAACCAGGAACCGGAAGATTCAAAGGTAAGCTTCCTTTCAAATGTTTTGATTGTGGAAGAGTTGGTCATTATGCTGCAAAGTGTCCTTATAAAGAAACACCTACAAAAGGGAAGGAAGTAGCAAGAAGGAATAAGAATCAGTTTAACACTAGAAAAAGTTACTATACTCATGAAGATAGTGATGGGTTATCTGATAGTGAGGAAGAATGTGATCAAGATCTTAGACTTCTCATGGCATTTGAATCTATAGAAGAAAAGGATACGTTTGTGGATGCTATAGAGGACAATGATTTTCTTGAAGAAGACAATCAACTCAAAATATGCTTAGAAGAATGTAAAATACTCTTAGAAGAAAGGAAAATAACCATAGAGACTCTGGAAAAGAAGTTTGAAGAAGCAAAGAAACACATTGAGAAATTAGAATGTGAAGTGGTAAGTGTAAGAAAAGATTTGAGAAAGAAAAGACTATGAATCTTAGATTTGCTAAAGGATCTGAAACCTTAGATGAGATTATCAAGGTACAATGTTCTCCTCTTATAAAGACAGGTCTTGGATATACCAGAGAATCTTCTCAAGCTTCGGCACCAAATTATCTAAAAACAGCTAGATCTGGTTTACTACATTCTGCCACTCAGCAAGGGAATAAGGAATCTTTACAGGTAAAGCATGATCATCTCAATTCAAGGAACACTAACAGGGATATCTTTCAAAGAAGCTACAACCAACAGGTAAATTCAAATAGAAGATTTCATGATTGCAGAAATTTCTACTTCAATGGACAATGTTTCTCATGTCATAATTTTGGTCATAAAGTTTTTAAATGTGCTGCATGTAAAACCATCATGACAAGAGAAGCAAGAAAGAAAAGGATGGATATTGAACCAAAGAAGAACACCTATAACAACTTTTATCCTCTTCAAAATGAAGTTGAATGTGCTTATTGCAATAACTTTGGCCATGAAGAATCTGAAAGCAGGAGCAAAGTCCAGCCAAAAGAATGTGTTCCTTCAAGCTCCAAAGTGTGGAAAAAGAAGGAAATACAGGTTGAAAATAGTGGCATAGCTTTATTTGCAGAAGGTGAAGAAAATCAATGGTATATTGATAGCGAATGCTCAAAACAAATGATAGGTGACAAAAATAAACTTCATGCATATAATGCCCTAGAAAAAGAAAAGAATGTTACATTTGGAAATGATACACCTGCTGTCATTAAGGGAAAAGGGTCTGTTTTTCTAAAAGAAAAGGTGAAAGCTAATAATGTCATGTATGTGGATGGATTAAGACATAACCTGTTAAGTGTGAGTCAAATGTGTGATCAAGGAACTGAGGTTGTCTTTAGTTCAAAAGAATGTGTGGTACGTGATCTGTATACAGGTAAAACAATTATAAAAGGAAAAAGAACTCCAAGCAACCTGTATGTATTGAAGAACTGCAAAGATCAATGTTACTTGAGAAAATATTTAGAAAATTGGCTATGGCATAGAAGGCTGGGGCATCTGAGCTTCTCTCAAATCAACAAATCAAGCAGACTTAAAGCTGTTTGTGGTCTTCCCAATATAACTCTACCAGAGAGTATCATATGCAAATCTTGCCAATTCGGTAAGCAGACCAGAGTACAATTTAAAGCCAAGGAAGGTTCATCAAGTAGGCCTCTTGAACTCGTTCATACTGACATATGTGGACCTATGAGGAAAAAGTCACCATGTGGTGAAGAATACTATATCTTATTTATTGATGATTTCTCTAGAATGTGTTGGATCGGGTTGATTAAACACAAAGATGAAGCATTTGAAAAATTTCAGATCTTCAAAGCACTGGTGGAAAATGAATTAGATCTAAAAATCAAGTGTCTTAGATCTGATCGAGGAGGAGAATAAACATCAAATGAATTCTTTGAATTTTGTGAACAACATGGCATAAAAAGACAGTTCTCTGTAGCAGGCACTCCACAACAAAATGGCGTAGCAGAAAGAATGAATAGAACAATTCAACAAATGGCGAGAGCTATGCTTGATGATTCTGGAACTCCTGACATGTTCTGGGGAGAAGCATCACATACAACAGCAAACATTCTCAACAAGGCACATGTTCGGGTAAATAGTGACAAAACTCCATATGAACTCTGGTATGGTAATTCTCCCTCTGTGAAGCATTTTAGAATTTTGGAAGTAAATGCTTTATCAAAAATAATGATGAAAAACTTGGCAAGTTTGAACCCAGAGCAGATGAAGGAATACTTCTTGGTTACTCCTCTAGGAGTAGAGCATATAAATGTTACAATAAAAAACTTCAGAAGATTGTTGAATGTATTGATGTTGTTATTGATGAGTCTCCCTGGCACCTCTAAAGAAGAAGAAAAAAACAACAAGAAGAAGATGTGGACTTTTTGTCCTTCTACATCAAATAGAATGATAATGATAGTGGATCCAATAAGAATTTGAAGATGATTTAATTGAAAAGGCTCATCCAGACGTCTTCATGAATCATCCCTAATCTCAAATTTTGGGAGACAAGGAATCTGTGTGTACAAACAAGGACCTTGTGGGATCTTCATTATCTAGCATTTCCCATCCAATGCATTGAACCACACAATGTCAATCAAGCTAGCAAAGATGAATGTTGGATTCAAGCCAGACAATGAAGAGCTTGATCAAATTGAAAAGAATCACACTTGGGAATTGGTACCAAGACCACATGATAAAATCCTGCTGAAATCAGAATGGATCTTCAAGAACAAGTTAAATGAGAATGGGATGTTATAAGAAACAAAGCTGGACCTGCTTATATGTATACTCAACAAGAAGCTATAGACTTTGAAGAAACTTTTGCTCCTGTAGCTAGACTTGAAGCCATAAGAATGTTTCTTGCTTTTTCAAGTTTTCAACAAATCAAAGTTTATCAAATGGATGTTAAATCTGCATTTCTCAATGGTGATCTAGAAGAAGAAGTTTATATAGAACAACCGGAAGGATTCGTTTTGGGAAATGATGAAAATCTTGTTTGTAGACTTAAAAAGGCTCTATATGGTCTCAAACAAGCTCTAAGGGCATGGTATTATCGTCTTGACAAATATCTTCATCAACAAGGATTTTCGAAGGGGTCTACTGATAGCAACTTATACACAAACGTTGAAAATGATAAACTATTGATTGTGGTTGTATATGTTGATGATATCATTTTTGGGAGTAATGAAGAATCTATGAGTCAGAAATTTGCTTCTGTCATGCAACAAGAATTTGAAATGTCCTTACTTGGAGAACTAACATTCTTTCTTGGCTTGCAAGTGCATCAAACTATAGATGGTATATTCTTATCTCAAGCAAAATATCTTAAGCAAATTTTGAAGAAGTATGGCATGGAAGAATGCAAACCTGTAAGTACACCAATGATAACCGGATGTTATCTCAGTTCTCATGATGATTCTCCCGCGGTGAATCAACCAAAATACAGATCAATGATAGGAAGCCTACTTTATCTCACTGGGACTAGACCAGACATTATGCATGCAGTTGGGATTGTTGGACGATTCCAAGCTAATGCAAAAGAGTCTCACCTTCAGGCTGTCAAAAGAATATTAAAATATCTACAAGGAACTCAAGACTTTGGACTATGGTATCCAAAGAATGCTGATCTTACTCTTCATGCTTACACTGATGCAAATTGGGCTGGAAATGTTGATGATCGGAAAAGCACTAGTGGTGGTGCATTCTATATGGGACCCCGGTTAGTATCTTGGTTCAGTAAGAAGAAAAATTCTATTGCATTATCTACAACAGAAGCAGAATATGTGGCTGCCGCATCTTGTTGCACTCAACTCCTTTGGATGATGCAAACCTTACAAGATTTTCAAATCAAATGTACACCTCCTATCTCCATTATGTGTGATAATACAAGTACCATTAGTATCTCAAAGAATCCTGTTATGCATTCGAAGACCAAGCACATTCCCATCAAGTATCACTTCTTAAGTGAAAAAGTGCTTGAATAAAAGGTGAAGTTGGAGTATGTTCCCTCCAAAGAACAAGTTGCTGATATCTTTACCAAACCTCTGCCCAGGGAAGCATTCGAATATCTAAGACAGAAGCTGGGAGTAGTCTCTGCCAGTCAGAAGAACAAATTTGCTTAAATTCAGAAGATTAAATTGGATACACGGGTTTCCTGAAAGACAGTCGCGTATATACGTGAGTTCATACACAGAAAACCGCGTATGAGTGGTTGCTGAAATTTTTTTCAGGGTCAGCATTTCTTCAGCACAAGCTATGGTATCTCTGATGTGGTTTGGAGTCTCTGGTGGTATTTCAGCTCTTATATTTCTGTTTCATTCTCTATTGGGTGAAGATGCCTTGATGATTTGATGTTGAAAGTATTCAGGATGCACAAGAAAAGGGGGAGCTTTGGTCATATGGAAAGGATGCATTGGATGCACAGCTTCAGGGGGAGCATTAGCCTTGCTGAGTATAATGCATTGTTGGCATTATGATGGTTCTGTAATATGATCTCTCTCTTGAGGTCTTTCTGGTATTGGTCATGAAAGTCATATTTGTAATTTGTTGAAAAGGTCATGTTGAGACCTATAATGTAAAATTGTAATATTCAATCATGTAAGGACTTGTTCAAATTTGTAAACCCTCTTTGTTGGGTAGTTGAGTCAAAATGTGTAAACCCACTTGGTTGGGTACTTGAGTCTCATATGTAAATCCACTTGGTTGGATCTTTGATGTAAGTCTGAATCCTTGGTGATAGGAAAGGTCATAGAGTCATGTACTTCATTGAAAATTATGTTTGAAGATTCAACTTGAACTCAGGGGGAGCATGGTAACTTCAGTGCACATTAGATCTACAACGCTCTTCTTTCTACATGAGAAGAAAAACCGTGTGTTGGTTTTGTTCCTCCCTTTGCCCTTGGTGACAAAGGGGGAGAAAAACATGGTGTTTGAATCATGGTTATAATCCATGTATCTATCTGTTATGGTGCTCAAACACCATAGTGGTTGCCATCAAGTCCAAAGGGGGAGATTGTTGGCAATATGATGCAGAGTGTTGTCCTTGATGGCAACCCACTTGATGAAGATGATGGCAACCTACTTGATGAAGTTGTCCCTGATGATGATGTCAACCTACTTGATGAAGTTGTCCCTGATGGAAAACTACTTGATGAATTAAGAAGGATATTGTTGGCAATGTGATACAATGTGTTAACTTTGATGGAACCTGCTTGATGAAGTGGAAACTGACCTGATAAGTTGTTAATGATGTAACTCTAATGTATCCACAGATCATTTCAGAAGTAGTAGAAGAAAGGAATTCATAAAGTGCCAGAATATTGTTGAACAAGGTGTGTCACAAAGAATACGCGGGTTTGTTTAGGGGAAGTCGCGTATGCACGCAGAAAATTACGTGCCAAGTCGCGTATGCTCAATTGCGCTCTAAATGTATAAAACCAGGGGTTACTACCATGGTATTGACCCATTATATTGAGCGCTGGATTGTCTATTTTGATCCCGTCCAGGAAAACCATCGGAAGTAATGTGGTTTTGACTCATGGTATTGAAAAAGGCTAAATATATATAAGGAGAAGAAATTCATTGTGCAAAGGGTGTGCAAGTGTCTGGGCTTTAATGAATACTTCACTCTGAAGTTAATCTGTATGGTTGAACTCTGTTCTTAATTGATAGATCTGAATTTATGATGCACCTATGAACATGATGAAGGTACAAGTTCTCTAGATCTGAAAAGATGAATCTCTAGGGTGATCTAAAAATAAGTAATGAAGGCCTGGCGCAAATCTGTTGAAGAACTTGAAGAAATCTGGGTAAGTTCATAGATCTAGTCTGTTGTGCAAAGTCTATCTTTTATAGATCTATACGCAGGTTCAGTTCGTGAAAAGCGCGTGTATACGCGGATCTATCTAAACAAAGGCGCGTATGGACAGTTAGGGTTATTTTGGTGAATACACAGATGTATACGCAGGTTCACTTCAATAAAAGCACGTATATACGCGGGTCTGATTAAATAAAAGCGCGTATGATATTTGATCTGATGGTTGCTCAAGGTTGAATGTGTTTCTGCATATTTATTCTGAAGTCTGGGTTATCTCTGATATTCTGGTTACAGTGGTTTCACTGTTCTGTTTGAAGCATTGGGCAAAGGTTGTTTGTTGATAAGTGAAGGGTTGTGTTGGAGCTATTTGATCCAGTTTGAAAATTGATGAAACGTGGTCTGTAGTGGATCTGAGGGTTGAAGCCTTCAGTCTGAAAGTAGAAGCTTTCTGCCAGTAGAGGCTGGTGCTAATATCAGGGGGTAGTAGCTCCCTTCCAGGTGAGGCTGGTAAACGAGAGCAGGGGGTTGTTGCTCCCTTCCAGGAGAGGCTGGTAAACGAGAGAAGGTTGTAGCCTTCTGCATGTGGGTGCCTGCGTGCTGGTATGAGTCTGCGCCAGTACATGTTGTAAGAAGTTTTCTTAATAATAAAGATTGAAGACTGAGATGACGACAACGGTGGTTTTCTCCCGAGTTGGGTTTCCACCTAAAAATCCTGGTGTTCATGTGTGTTGCTTATGTGTGATGATTGTTCTGTTCTTCCTGCACTTGTTTACTGTTTTCTAAATATCTGATGAATGAGTAATGCAATGAACTAAGTCAAGAACTAAATGCATAATTAGATCACTGGATATACGTGAGTTCTGTAAAGTATATCCGCGTATATACGCGAGTTGGCTTCAGGAAAGTTGCATATGGTTTTTAAGGAAGAAATATCAAAGTTTTATTGTCTACACTAAATACTGATTCCCCCCCCCCCCCTCTCAGTATTTTTCCCAACATTGTTTGACTGAGTGAATTTTAACTAAGCCATCTTCCATAATCACTAGATGTCCTGCTTGTCGAATCATGACTAAAGATAGAAAATTTTGCCTAAATCTTGGGACATACCATACATTTGAAATCATTCTTTCTCCAATTCCAAGTAGAAAAACTTTAACTACACCTTTTCCATAAGGAGTATGTTTTTTTTTATCAGCAAGATAGATTGAATTGAGATAGCATTGTTGGAAGTTCCAAAAGAAGTCACGTTGAAAAGTCATGTATTGAGTTGCTCATGTATCCATAATACATGCATCTTCATAATCACTTCTAAGAAAGGTTGAAACCTGCAAATCTGTTGATTATGTGTTGGTGAAGACATATTCTAATCTATCATGATCATCTTCATCATTTTCAAAATGTGCAGAGTTTTGATGAAACTTAGGAATTTTATCAATGGAGGTTCTACAATCCTCAACATAATGTCCAACTTTGTTACATCTTCTACAAACAATTTGACTTAAATCTCTGCCTCTTCCTTGATACTGTCCTCTACCTCTGCTTTGACCTCTATTCTGAGTTTGTCCTCTGCCTGGAATTTGTCCTCTTCCTTGATTATATCATCTGCCTTGATTGTTTCCTCTGCCTTGAAAATTGCTTATGCTTTGAAAATTTCTCATACCTGAACCGTAGCCTCCATTGAAATTGTTTCCTCTGCTTTGGCTGCAATTACGACCTTGTACACTGTGTGCTGCTTGACTTTGATTGAAATGTCTTCGTCCTCTGCTTCTCGAACTGTCAGGTGAGGATTTGTGCTAGCCTCCGTGAAGAAGACATCTTCCCCAATCTGTTTCTTCTTCCCAAAAAAAATTTCATGTTCGGCTAACATATCACTCAACTCATCAAAATTGATCTTCTATAATTTTCCAGTGACTTGCAAACTTTCCAAAAAATGTGTGTAAGATGATGGCAATCCAATAATTAAAATTTTAGTCAGGAAAATTTCATCAACGGCTTGAAAACTAGCACTTATTATTTCTTGCTTGATGTTTTTAAGCCATGAAATATATTCAAGAACATCACCACCTTAAGTTATTTTTTGTTGAAGCAATTTTAATTGAAGATCAACCTTTTTTTATTCAGGTTGTGTATCAAATAGGTCTTTCAATGTATGCAAATAAGTCCATGCATCTGAGGTGTTTTCAATATGAATGTACATTACATTGTTAACTGAAGACTTTATAAGAGCTAGTGCCTTGGAATTTTTGACTTCCGATTTTGCAAGTAATGCTGCATCTGTTGGTTTATTAGGCCTAATGTCACCACAATTCATTATATATGAGAGTGCTTTCAATTAAAAATTTCCATGTCTTATAAGATTTCACCCCTTCTAGCTTATCAGAATCAGAGAACAGATTAATTAACTTCGACATTGTAGTGTTGAAGCAGTGCACCAAAAGAATCAAGCATAAGAAAAAATGAGCAACCCGTCACACGAAATACAACATGCAAAAAACGACACATGTCATGCAAAAAGAAAACAATCTATCGAGGCTTGGCCTTGACCCTCCTATAGTCGTTGAAAAAGGATAAAAATGACTGAGCTTTGCACTTGGTTCTAGTCAATTTCTCGTTGAGTATTTACAATGAAAGCTTTTCAAATTTTGACCTGTTTACAATTTCCGTGCAATTTCTTCTCAAACACTATTCTAACCCCCCCTCAAAGTAAAAAATTACTTTGAGTTACAATTTTAGCACCTAAAGTTTACAAATTTACACCTTATAACTCCAAATATTACAAAATATTAAAATACTCCTTGTCACTCCAAAAATAAAATAATAATCTCTCCAACAATTACCTCACTCATATTACAAAAATTCAAACTTATCTCTCCACAACAAAAAATTTAACAATAATAAAATTTAACAAAACAACACTTCTTAATAAATTAATATCAATTGTGGAATTCTTCAAATATGGCCTTTATGCTTAATAAAATTTCAAGTTTCAAGATGATTTGGAAGCAATGTCCTGCTGCTGTTCCAATCTGGGTTTGAAGCTTTTGACCGTTTTTAGGCTCCTCCGTCTGTTCGAGGGATAGACAACAACGCTAAAAATATTATAGGAGTCTTAGAGATAAGAAAAACCTGTACTCTGAGTCGAATAATGGTAGCTCTTATGAAGATTTTGAACACCGAACTTCGGCCAGGATGAATGATGCATCGAGTAAACCTGTAATGATCAAATCAAAGCTCAAGAGGATTTTTGAAGAGAAATTTCAATGGTTCTGTTGACTCTAAATTTAGCAATACTGTCAACGATTTCGGTTTCAGATAGTAGAGCCGAATAAATTTCGCTCCGTTAAATCGAGCTTTTATGCTCTTTAATTTGGCAGTAATCCATGGCTTCCACGATAACTACTTTGAATCCATGTAAACCCTAGCCGATATTTAATCTCAATGCTCGTTCGAGCTCTGACATTTGAATACTTTTAATCCATGTAAAACCCTAGCCGGTCTTAATCTCATTTCTCGTTCGAGCTCTGTTAAAATCTCGTATGTTCATTAACCATAGGTTTGTGAGTTTTGTGTGAAAAACAAATTGGAGGAGTAGAAAACAGAAGCAACAGCAATGGCCAAGTCTATGAGCTCAAAGAGAAAAAGGAGACTAAGAACACTAAGGAGGGAGATAGAATATCCATTCTATGAAAAGAAAGAACAGGCCAAACTTGCAGCCCAGGAAGCCACCCTTGCTGCTCCAAAACTGGAGATACCCAACATCAACAAATCTCAAATCGAAATAGAACCTATTGACGAAGGGGATGAGAGTGCACCAATGGCCATTGAAGGGAATGACCGCAAAAAATTCAAGCTTTAACCTGTCGGCGATATTGGAAAGGATGGAAAGAGCAGTGACATCTTCACTTGGTCGTATGCAGTCAAGATCTAGATCCCGTAGTCCTGTTAGGAAACGGAGTAGAACCTCGAACCAAGATATCACGTGGTTTTGGATTTTTCAAAATGGATAGTCTCGAGGATGTTGAACGTTGTATAAAATATCTAAATCAATCAATTCTTGAAGGATGATTCATCACAGTGGAGCAGGGGCAGCTTGAGAAGTAGCAACGTTTGGGGGCGTTGTAGTGGGAGCACACAGAGAGTGAGTGTGAGTGTAGAACACTGAACGTAGAGCATAGATGGGATAGAGAACACTCAAGGAAGAAGGCAGGAGTTGATTTTGGATGAGCATAGGGGTAGTAGGATTAGCGTAAGATTTCAAAAAAATACATAGTGTTTTGAGGAGCGTAGGATTGTTAAAAAATGAATCTTGAAAGGATGATGTTCAGATTTTAAAATCTAGAATCAAATAATAATTAAATTTCTTTTCCCTGAAAAATAAATTTGACAAATTTGCATACCAATTCAATTGATGCACAATTTACTGGAGTTTTCCATAAGCTTGTAGAGATGGAATCACATCCTCTCATTAGATGCATTAGTGAAGCTCTGATACCACAATAATACAAAAGTGTCCTCAGGCACATAATTTTATTGATAATGGAAAAAGAAATTACATAGGAATTGAAAGAGTTTACACACGTAAACTCTAACACTCTTGCAATTAGGAAAATAACCTATTTATAAGCTACATGTCCTAACTTAATTTTGTTATGGACCACTTGATAAAACAACAAGTGTCCATTTACAATGAATAACCTTCTAACCAATCTAATAACTTTATTCCTATTTTAGAGCCTAAGATACGACACTATTCTAGAGTCTTATCTTTTCTAACAATATTCTATTTCTAAGTGTCTCTAATATTTATTAGATATTTTATCCTAATTTTAAACTATGGTATTTGGATCATCTAAGTGACAATGGGGACTGATAGCAAAGTCTCTATAATGGGAAAATGAATAGTTGACATTTTTACCAAGAAGGGGGAGAAGAAGTTCATGTCAGATGTTTACTTTGTCCCTAGTTTGAAGCACAACCTCATAAGCATTGGACAACTCATGCAAAAGGGATACAATGTATTTTTCAAGAATGATGTGTGCACAATCGTGGATAAGACTCCAAGTAGATAGCTAATTTCAAAAGTTCATATGACAAACAATAGGATGTTTTCTATTAAGCTAAGATTAGATCTCATTCTTGATATGCCTATTGAGTATTTCTAACTCATATTTATCTCTCCTTAGGATATCAATTGCAGATTTTGGTGGACTAGGAGTTCTGTCTCTACTTTCTGAAGCTCTCTTCTCTAATGTCTCAACATAGTTGTAAATTTCTTGCTGTGATCGGTCTATTTCAGGAGATTCTTCATCAAAATCCTCCTCATACTAATGCTCAGGTGTTTCTTCATCCTCAATGTTTATAATTCCAGTTTGTCTAACCTCTGTTTTCTTTAGTATCCCTCTAAGTCTGTGGCTCCGTCTTGGTTGAGATGGCCCTTCTCCTTTCTCTCTGGCAGATTTCCTTATTATCCTCTCTTTCTTAAGCTGCTTCTTAATTTGGGCCAATTTCTCAAAAATCATTTCTTCACTGCCTTCTTGTATTGCTTTACCAGTTTCAATTTTAGTTTTGGAGGTTTTCCATCTTCTGCTTCTTTTTGTAGGTTTGTCTTCAAGTGGAGGTTCCTTGGGTTCTTCAAAGCGATTTCTCACTAAGAACTCTTCCCAATTATCTCTCATTTTTCTCAAATGATGTTCAATCAAAATTTTGACTAAACCATGGTGGTATAAGGTTGTTTCCAGAAATTGAACTCTCTTTTGAACACTTGAGACCATTTTCTTTAAACTATGAAGCAAGAAAAATGGCAAGTTGATTTCTTCTTCTAAGAAATGCATCATTAACCGAATATGGTAAACATAGAAGGTACCAAATCTTCCTTCACAAGTGATGAATTTTTGCAAAATAAGAAACATGTTCCTCCATTTGTTCTTTAGTGCGGAGCTAGGGATACCATTTTTAAAAATGGAAACATCCATACCTGGTGACTTGAGTATCTGCTTCCATGCCTCGTTATGAAATTCTCTATTCTTGAACCACCTTTCTCCTTGTCTGGGAAATTCCGTTGCTTCTTCAATTAAGGCTTCTATAATGGTGAATTTAATATCTCCTATCTCGACCTCAGCTCCATTGAAGGACCGTGCAAATGTTTTAGTCACCTCTTTGTGAAAACCACTGAATTTCTCCAAAAATTGCAACCACCCGGCTTGCTGTAAAATTTCTCTGATTTGTGGATAGCCCTCCAAGTACTTAGTTCCAACCGGTTCAGTCCTCACTATGAGACCCATAGCTTTTCTTTCCAACCTTCAATTTACTGCTCTTCTATCCACTGTGAAAATGACTGACAAAGAGTTGTTTTTGCCACACAGATGCTTCCTCTGTTTTACAGACCAGAATGGTTAAGAGTTGGCTATGGGAAATAATGATATGGAGTTGCTACGGAATGAGTATAATGAGGTGAGAGTGATGTAAACGAATTAATGGGTTGGAAAATATCTCGGAAGAAAAGACCGCGGAGATATTTTGTAGGAAATTCAAAATCATCATTAAATTCTTTGGCCTAATGACGTGACTAATTCAATCACTTCAGTACTCAACCGTTAAATTTAAATGATGATTCGGAATGGGATTTGGAATGGCGGAGTAAAAGGAATTTTGTCCAAAGTTTTTATGAGAGGTTGGTCAGGCATGATCAACACGATTAATTAAAACAACTTTTTGAAACATACATAATTCAACTATACTAAAATTTTTCATGATCAGTCATTATAATAATTTCATAACTTTTACCTTTGCCTTTCCTCTCATTTTTGTGATCTTCATATGCTTTGTTCTCCCCTAAAAATCATTAATTTTTTAGTCTTCATAACCCTCTTGATTTTGCTTGTTGTCATGGATATGCAGGATCATTTTGCTGCAGATCAAGTGATTACTTGACAGTGTCTTTAGGATCTCTGGCTGCAGAATGTTTGTCTGGGTGCAGAATGTCTAACTGGCTACAGAATGTCTAACTGATTACAGAATGTACCTGTTGAAACCTTGGAACATGAAATGGAATGGTTTGAAACATGAATGAAATGTTGTATGGAATGAGTGAAGATGGATAATGAAATATGGTGTAATGGGATATGAATGAATTGAATAATGGAGTGGAATGGATCACAACTTATGAAATGGAGTGAAGTATGAAAAGTGGCCTGCAATTCATGATATGTATTATTCAGTTGCAGAAAAAAATCAAACTTAAAAGTCTGGGGATAGAAATGAGGTGGACCATGGAGTGAAATGAATGAAGTGTGGATGAATGAATCAAATGGAGTATGGATGAATGAATGAAATAGAGTATGGATGAATGAATGAAATGGATCATAAGTGAAATGGATCTGCACTTATGATTTTGTAATAGCTACTTGCAGAAAAAACAAATTTGAAAAGCTAAAGTGTCAGAAAGATTCTGATTTTCACTCTATATTTTCTGTATAAACATGCTAATCAATGATTAGTTTTCATGTTTATACTTTTATTTATTTATTTATTTATTTAATTTCAATAAAATGACTTCAGAAAATTCAATTAAGTTGATGAAGAAGAAATATTCTTCTTCATTAACTTCACATCACTGTTTTCCTGGAATCTCTTGACAAATTCTTCTCTTGAAAGTGGCTTATGATACAACTTCAATCTATGATCATTTACAAGAAAAGTGACCTCTTCTTCATCTATTGTCCTGATTTTTATTGCTCCATTGTCAAAAAATTTCACAATTTCATATGGTCCAAGCTAATGTGTTTGGAATTTACCTTGAAAATCTTTGAACTTTGAATCAAACAAGAGAGCCCAGTCACCTTCTTTGAACTTATTTTCCTTGATGTACTTATCATGCCATCTAGTCCTTTGCTGCTGGACTATACTTGTTTTCTGAACTGCATCTTGTCTGATCTCATCCAATTCATTAATCTGCTCCAATCTATGCTTTTGTGCCTTTGTTAGATCAAGTCCTAGCTGAACTGCCATTTTGAAAGTTTGAATCTGGAACTCTATGGGAAACAAAACTTGCTTTCCATAAACAAGTTCATAAGAAGTATGGCCTGTTGTGCTTCTCCATGTAGTTCTATAGGCCCACAAGGCTTCAGGAAGCCTATCTGCCCAAATCTCTCCTATGTAAATGGATAGTCTTTGTTAGGATCCCTTCAATGACTTTATTGGTAGATTCCACTTGACCATTTTCTTGTGGATGGTAGGGAGTATATTTTTTGTGTCTGATCTTGTACTTTTCTACCATTTTCTCCACTAGCTCTGATGTAAATTGAGCTCCTTGATCTATAACAATTTCTCTTAGGACACCAAAACAAGTAAAAATATCCTCAAAAATAAAATTGACTACAGATGCTTCAGTAGCAGAAAGTAATGGTTTGGCTTCTACCCATTTGGTAACATAATCAGTGAAAACTAATATATATTTCTTTTGTCTTGATGGAGGACTAATAGGTCCTACAAAATCTAAAGCCCATTTCTCAAAAGGTTCAATATGTACTTGAGGCTATAATGGCATCTCACCTGAAGGAGAAGGTTTCCCTACCCTTTGGCAACTGTCACACCTTTTGACATACTCTTTAGCATCTTTAAAAAGGGATGGCCAATAGTATCCTGAATGAAGGACCTTATAAGCTGTCCTTTTATCAACAAAGTGTCCTTACAAGGTTTATCATGACATGCTTTGAGGATCTCAGGCATCTCATCTTCCCTAACACATCTCCTAATGATAAAATCTGGACCTGTTTTGTATAACTCATTAGTAACCCATGAATATTTTTCACTGTCATAAACTATCTTTCTTTTGTCTCTTGCATTCATTATTGAAGAAATTTCCCTGAAACTAAATAATTAGCAATGTCAGCAAACCAAGGAGTTTGAGTAGAAATTGTAAAAAGATATTCATCAGGGAATTGATCTTCGACTGGGGTGTTGTCTTTGATGTTTTGGAGTCTAGATAGGAAATTAGCTGCTTTGTTTTGTTTTCCAGGCCTATGTAGAATGGTAATGTTTAATTCTTGTAAAAACAACCACCTTATGACCTACATAGAAACAATGGTCTGATTTGTTCATTAAGTATCTAATTGCAGAATTATCTGTGTGAACAAAAGTTTCATAGCCTGTTATATAGTGTCTGAATTTTTTTATGGCATGAACAACAGCTAAAAACTCTTTTTTAGTTACAGTATAGTTTAACTTTGCAGGAGTCAAATTTTTACTAATATAGTAGATGGCATAAGGAATCGGGTCTTTTTGTCCCAATACTGCTCCTAGAGCTATATCTGAGGCATCTATTGAAATATGAAAAGGTAGCTTCCAGTTAGGTCCCCTTAAAATAGGTGCTTCAGAAATTTTTGTTTTCAGGGTCTCAAAGGCTAACTGGCAATCAGGATTCCATTTGAATTCACGGTCCTTGGTAAGTAATTTGAAGAGTGGAGATGCTATCATAGTGAAATTTTCTATAAACCTTCGATAATATCCTGTAAATCCTAAAAAACTCCTAACATATTTGACAACTTGGAATAGATAAGTTAGAGATGACTTCAACTTTTGACTCATCAACTCTAATCCCATCCCCTAAAATGTGATGTCCCAAAACAATTCCTTCAGTAAACATCATAAAACACTTCTCATGACTAAGTGAAAGATTTGCTTCTTTACATCTTTTTAAAACTTTTTCCAAGTTTTTTAAGGCTTCTTCAAATGTGTTTCCATAAACTGTGAAATCATCCATATATACATACACAATCATGTATTACCTTGAAAGATTCCTAGTCTGCGCTTTGAAATGTTAGAGTGCATTGCATAATCCAAATGGCAATACTCATTAAGCATAGGTACCCCAGGACAATTAAATGTGGTTTTGTCTTGATCTTGCGTGCTACTTGAATTTGGTTATAACCACTAAACCCATCTAAAAATAGGAAATGCTTTCTTGACTAAAATTATCTAACACCTAATCTATGCAACGTAAGGGAAAATGATTTTTAAGAGTAGCTTTGTTTAATTCTCGGTAGTCAATACATACCCTCCATTTACCATTTTTCTTTGGAAAAATTACCAAAGGAGAAACCCACTGACTATCTGAAATGGGATAGATAAAGTTGACATTTAACAATTTCTGCAATTCTTCTTTAACAATCTCCCTAAGATTTGGATTCATCCGTCTCTGAGGTTGTCTGATTGGTTTACAATTTTCCTCTATGTAGATGTGATGAGTACAAGTCTTAGGGCTTATCCCTTTCATATCAGTGTAATCCCATGCATATGCAGAAGAATGTCTCTGTAATATCTTGACTAGCTCTTCTTGTTGAGATTTCTCTAGGTTCTTGTTTATGTTTAAAGTTTTGCCTAGAAATATCTCAATTGTAGAGCTGCCAAATTTATCCATGGAATAGAGAGACATCTGCCTTGATGAAAAAAACTCAATGTTGGATTCTTCTTGAAATTTTTCATGTTTATGTTCCGAAGAGGATTCAAAGTTTTCTAAAGTATTCAAAATTTGACTATCTTCACTAATTTCTGAAATTGTGAAGAGAGGTTGTAAGTCTTCTTCATCCTCTATCCATTGAGTATCATCTAAATCTGTAATTGTCCTTGCTGGAGGATACAAAGTGAATTTCTTAGTTGAACTACCATCATAGATGTACATATCACCGGATCTACAACTAATGAAAGCATCGGCTGTAGCTAACCAAGGTCTTCCTAATATAATAGGATGCCCTCCTAGATTATTCTTAGGAGTTAGGATCATGAAATCCACAGGGTACTCCCAAGAATCTAGGGACACTGGAATGTCTTCTATTACCCCATCAGGTTTGATCACAGATCTGTCTGCTAATTGTAATAATGTGGGTGTAAAGAGAAGATTAGGAAGTTTGAGTTTATCCATGATTTGTCTACTCATGATATTGATTGCTGCTCCTAAATCAATGAGTGTGTTTTGGATCTCAATTCCATTGATGTGAATTTTAACAACTGGATTTCCTGGGTCTAGATACTTTGGAATGGCAATCTTACCCATCATAATGTCTGCTATTTTTCCTGCCAGTTGAATTTTCTTTGTCTCTCTTATTCTTTTTCTTGTTTTCTTTATGCTCAACTCCTTTATTGTCTTTGCTAAAATTGGAATTTCCTTGATGGCTTGTAATAATGGAATCTTAATGCAAACATTTCTCAGCTCATCTAGGAAATCATAATTAGGCACCATAATTTGTTTTTCTACACCCCTATCAATTTGTAATCTCTCTGGAAAGGGAGGTGTAGATGTGGATGTTGATGGCTGCTCTAATACAGGAGTTGAAATTATTGGTTCTTTTTGTTTTGGTTTTTCAATGTTTGGGTCTTGAAAATATGTGTCTTCTTCAAGACTTTTATTTTCCCGTAGAGAATCTTCCTCAGAGTTTTGTTGTTCTTGTATGATCACAGAAGGTTTTCTCTTTTCAAGTATTCTTCCAGACCTAAGTTGAACATCACTAAGGTCTAGAGGAGTAATTAAATAAGTTGGGAACTGTTGGCCTTCTATCATGTAGGTGTTCTGAGGATTTTTATTGTTGGAGTTTGGTATGGGTTGAGCAGGCAACTGATTTGTTTTCTAAGGAAATGGTAATAGAAGTGGTTGATTTTGATGTTGTAGATTTGGTTGAGGATTCTGTTGAGGATTTTGTTGAGGAGGAAAATGTGGGTATGGTGGATAGGATGGTGGATATTGATAGTACTGGGAGTATCTTCCATAGGGATTTTGTGCTCCTTATGCCCAAGTTTGAGATTGATTTTGAAATTGGGGCCAAGGTTGCTCCCAAGAATTCCAATTTGGTGGAGGTTGGTTATACATTTGATCATGGAATCCTTGTGTTTGAGGTCCTTGCCAAGGCCTTCTGGAGACAAAATTGAGAGATTCTGTCAAATTTGTAGGAGTTTCTTCTTGAAAGACAGCTTTAAGACCAGGAAGTGAAGGGAAACTCTTGGTCTCATGTTTTTCTGAACAAATGACACAAGTCTCTACAAATTTTGCATCCAAAGGACACTCTCTCAAGGCATGTTTCTTTCTACATCTGGGACAAAAGATTGCTAAGGCATCAGATTCAGCTTTTTGCTTGTTTTGTAGCTTAAGGGTGTCTATTTGTTCACTAAGACTCCCTAAGATGTCAGATTTGAATTCATCAAGCATATGCCCTATCTCTGCCCTACTTACTGTCCCGGAAGCAGACTTACTTGCCCTTGCAAGAGCAGGGTCTCTTGGTCCTTTTACGGTTTTGGATTTCCCTCTTGAAAGGTTGATACATAACTCAGATATTTCAGCTAATGTGAGCTGAGATATATCCCCTTTTCCCATCATGTTAAGGATATCTAACCATTCATCCCTAATTGTCTTCAACAAGAGAGATTTTAAGGTGTCTTGGTCTAAGTTTTCCATTTTTTCTCTTTTGATGTTGTAGTGAAATCTCTCCAACAAATCTTCCAAATTTTCATCTTCTTTTTGTAGCATCTTAAACACTTCCTCCTTATGATTGATTGGCATAAAATAATCCAAATACCTCTCTAGAAATGCTTGTTTCATGTATTCCCATGTCCTAATAGAACTGTTGATCAAACTCATAAACCACTTCAATGCTGCTCCTTTCAATGTTGAAGGAAATAGTTTAAGTTTTTGAGCATCTTGTAAGTAGTCATAAGTTCTACATAGGACTTCAAATTCAAATAGGAAGGTTTCAGGATCTTCAGTTTTAAGTCCATAGAAGTTTGGAAGGACAGAGGGTGAAATTTTTTTCATAGCTGTATTGGTTTCTTCATCTACTATAGGAAACCCAAAAGAGCTTCCCATTTCTCTTCTACCTCTTCCTCTAATTCCTTCTCCTTCTGCACCTCTACCTCATTCTCCTCTACCTCTACCTCTACCCCCTCCAAATAATGTGTGTTCTCCATTAAAGACTCCTCCTCCCCCTTCTTCTGCCATAGTTGATTCTTCTGTGGAAGTGGAAAAGTTTGTGTCTCTAGCAGAGGTCCTTGAATATTCTTCTAAGACAGGTTCAGTGGATGAAGTGGAAGGTATTTCTAATGGAATATCTGATCTTAAGTCTTCTGGAAGTCTAGGATCAGTAAAGGATGGAATGTGTGTCTGAGTTGGAGGTGTGCTGGCTCTTGGTCTAGGTGAAACAAGAGGTGTTCTAGGAATCAAGCTTCTGCTTCTGATTCTTATGAATCTACCCCTTGAGTCTCTCTCTCTACGCATATCATTGTTTTTGGGAGTTAAGAAACAAGGCTACCTAGTTACACTTCCCCGGCAACGACGCCAAAATGTTTGTGCTCAACTTAGTGTTCCTAAATTGAGTTCATTAATTGTCAACCAGGGTTAGTAAACTGCTGAAGTGTGGTGCACTATATGTGCCTAGGTATTTGTTTCTCACTACGTTGTGTTTAGTGTTTTTATGATGTTTTTGGTTTTATGGTTTTATGTTAAAGGGGAAAAGAACTAAATGTTGAAAAAGAGAAGTGGATGGTCACACTAGAACATAGAAAAACCTATTCTAAACTTTTGTATGGCACTAAAGAACAGAAAATGCAAAGCTTGATAATGACTCCTAAATCACAACATGAACTCAATAACTCAGAGTAGGAACTTATCCAATTTATTCATTAGAGATATGTTGGAATAACTTAAAAAGAGGACAAGTTTAGTGCAAATGAGGTTCTCCTAAATAAACAAATCATCTTACAATATTCCAAAGAATCCCATCCATGGCTAGAAGTTTATTGGAACACAATTTGGAAAAGGCTACTTGTAACACAATAAGATCTCTACTCTAAATTAACTTGCAATGCTAATATTAATCGATTCTGCAGCTTCAGCTTGTCACTACTAAGCCTTGTTCACAAGTTAAATATTTTCTAGAATAATTTTGGGAAAAAGGCTTATTTGTGAAGTGGCAAAAGATTGCAGAACAATCAAGGTATTAAGCTAATATCACTAGTTCCTGGCCATATAATGATGCATTAATAGAAAGTTAGGGCAAGAGTATTTTATAAGCAAAGAAGGCCGTGAAGTCTAAATTTGAAAATTAATGCTACTTAAAGAACAATCACTGAACTAGGATGCAACTGATCAAACTTAAAACACAATGACCAAAACTAACTAAAATTCCTTTAACCTATCTTGAAATACCGTGAACTGGAGTTGAACTAGAATGCCACTAATCTAAATTGAAGTACAGTGAACAGAGTCATACTAGAGTGCCATTATCAAACTTGAAATATAGTGACAGAATTAAACTAAAATGACATCTACCTCTGGAGTATTAACTGAGCTAAAATGCAACTAATTTTGTGGAATACTACAGCCCTACTTTGTTTAATATGAGTAATGTTTTGGAATAGCTTGTAAAAACAAGTCTGGCTGTATCATTCCATGCATAAAACATAAAATATAAAATTCAACAAAACGCAGTAAACTCTGAACCACCACCACAGCTATGTCTCATCCGAGATTAGTGATATTTTGGAAGAGATTAATAAAAATAAGACTAGTTGTATCAATTGATGTAATTGAGCACGAAAACATAAAACTCAAAGCAATGTAACTAACTCATAAATACTACAGTTATGCCCTATTCCATATTAGTAGTCTTTTGGAAGAGTTCATAAGAACAAGACTAATCTGTAGCATCCGATTCAAATGAATAAAAGCACGAATTGTTTAAACTAAGTTACTTATCTAAAACCATATGAACAAGGCTGCTCAGGTAGCAGGGGCCCTCTACCACCAGAGTAGCACGCAATCTACTTCAAGATTGACTCAAATCTTTCAATAAAATGATGCTTCTTTCATTAAGGGAGAAAATACTTCAAAACAGAGTGTTTTCGGACTTCTGAGATCTAGCAATCAAACACAAAATCTAACCAGCTGTCTCTCGGTTTCCCGAGCCATATTTATAACAAAATTACATAACTATCTTTGAGATAACATAGGGATAATTGTCTTTCCAAATTAGAATCAAACTAGAACTCTGTTGGTGGTCTCGTAATATGATTAAGGACATCTGGACAGTCCTTGTCCTATTAGGAGTCTATCTCCTAGTTTTAGTTCCCACGTATATAACCACCTACAGAATTCCGTTCAAACTTCGTGGAGAGCAACAAATGATGAGGGAATGAAGTGCAATACGACCATATGTGTTTTTCTCTGAGATGACACCTGGAACCTGCGTAGACATGAAGACAGCTGCAGAATCGGAAACTAGCTACATAATGTCTGCATTCTGTAGCTAGGTGTAGTCAAAAAGTTCTATAACAACAAAATCATGAAAACATAGCAAGTTAGTTATTATATACATTCTCAAAGCAATTTTAACTAATCTTATTGATCATTTAAGCCTGAAATTAATAATGGAAAAAGGAAATGAAGTGGAATGTGGTGGAAGAGAAGAACATCTTTGGAGCTCAAAAACTACCTCAGTGTTCTCCTTTTCTTGTCCATACTTCTCAAGGGAAGCAACCCCAGCTGATTCTACCATTTCATTAGGGTTTTCTCCTTCTGTTTCATCTAGAATTCCCTCAGCCGTTTCTTTATTGACAACATATTTCTCCTGCAATTGGTTGATATCAACATTAAGGTCTATTGGGCTGTGAGGCTACACATATTCACTCATATTGGCCAAAATTTGGGCCAATTGGTCTTCTTGCAAAGGGCTTCGTGGTGAACTTGCAGTAGTGTTTTCGGGAGGCTCTGTTCCTTCTCTTTCACTGTTGTGATTATCTCCGTCCTCCTCGCAGGTATGGTAACTACCTTCTTCCTCATCAGAGTAGCGAATTTCTCCCTCTACACTAGTATGAGGGCTTCCTTCTTCTCCCTCAATTTCCTCTTCTTCATTATTTCCTTATTCTACACTGGTTTGTTTCTCACCACTGGTGTGGTGACTCATTTCTTCTTCATCCTCATCAGTACGGGGACTCCCTCCTTCCAATTGTGGAGGCTGTTCATCCTCCGAGCTGGGAAATTTCAAGGGCTGGCTACTGCTACCCGGAAGACCTTCTATCATTCCCCTACTTCTTTTTGAGTGGGAGGACTGTCTACGTTTTGATGGCTCAGCTGCCGAGCTAGTCATTCTCTTTCGTTTTTGGGCAAGTAAGGCTAATCCTCCTTCAATCAAAAATATCAATTCTTCCCAACTGGTCTGCTGTTGGGCAAGACTATGACTTACTATTAATCTGATTAGGCAATGGTGGCTTACCACCATGTCTGTGTGTCGAGCTTTTCTTATACTACGGGCAACATCACGTAGTAAGGAATTTAAAAATGTAGGAAAATTTATAGTACATTTTTTCTTTAATACTGCCAATAACTTAAGATGGCGAGGTCTTACCACGTCTTTCCTTCTATTGCATGTTATATAGGCCTGCACTACCTTTACCAATTCTGTCCATGGTTCTCCCAATGATGTCGGCTGAACTCCTTTGCCTTTGACGACCAATGTCTATCCTTCTTCCTGGAAAATATTCATGGCTTCTTGAAGCTTGACCTTCTTATGAGTCCATATGGTTCCTTGCATTGGTAGACCAGACACCTCTGCAATTATTTCATCTATTACTTCTATCTGTCTTCTTCTAACCATGGAGTATCCTTCTTGCAATTTCTGTAGAAAATTGGTAGCCACTGTTTCATGGGGTTGTTACAGCCTTGTGAAGTATGTAATCCATCCCAATTTTTCCAGAATCTCTCGTGCAGCATCAGAAACAACTAGCACTTGTGGCTCGCTACGAATTGGTCGACCTCCCATCTTCTCTGCACACTGTTACTTCTTTCCAAACACACAATAATGTAATGGAACAACACAGCACGATGAATTGGAATAATATCTTTTTAAAGAGAGAATCCATACAGGTGAGATAGTTTATAGAAGAGAGGAATGACCTGTTCTTGAGTTTTTGGAATAATATCATTAAGTTTTTGTTATTCTCTAGAATGTAGGGATTTGATTTGCGTACAGGTAAAAAAAATATAGGGATTTGATCTGCATGCAGTGATTAAGAGGCATCCGCGCCCCCCTTGGAGGATGATAGGTTGTCCTCGACTGTCAAATAAGAGAGGAAAGTACTGCACAGTAGTTGTACAGTAGGAAAAAGCATGCATACTGATGATACAATCAATCAAATTATTTCATTTACTGAAATCGATGCGTGTGATTAAATCGTAAATAGATATAGAAACATTTGTAATGATGTAAAGATAAGGAAAAGGGACAGCTAATTTAAACACAAGTACTAATGTGTTTATTACCCACTCAAACTAATGTGATCAATTTATGATGATTTTCATGTATAATAGGTTTGAAATCAAGGGTTTAGGATTCATACTTTCATTTGACATTTAGATAGAGATATAGGAAAAAGGGTTTAATATTACTATTGATTTGTAAAAATGTGACTCCAATACCATCAACAGATCTCTGTTGCTCACAAGTGTCCATAACCTTGACAAAGTTGCTTTCTCACCCTTGGAACCACTGCCCTTTATTTATGCCTAGGGAAGTGCTATTTAATGTCATAACGGAGGCCATTGTGATGGCTTGGGAACCATATGAATCACAATGTCATTCACTAGGAAGAAGTGAAAAGTGGGCAGGCCAGTTCGTGATGAGACCTCCTGTTCCAAGGACTTCTTAGTTTTTTCAATTGTCCATTGGACCATATCCCTGGTGTGGTGGCCATGATGGGAATGCCACTTCACTTGCTTCCTTATGATCATGGTAGGCTGGCTCTTGATGATACCCCCTATCCTCCATCTACCATATAAAATTGTTAGTGAAATATATAAATATTTTCTTCTTTTTCATATAGCACTTTCCTACTTATATATAAAGGATGGCTCAACACTCCTTAAGAGTAGGGATGGTGGAAGAAGTCTAAACATATCAATAGAAAAGAATATGCCCTTATTCCTACTCAATAAGTAAAAATCAAAGAAAGTTATAAAGATTTGGGGAAGAGCCAACATGATAAAGATAATCGATCATATTAATTTTAGTGATAGTAAGACAGCAAAGTCATATTATTGATTATGTCATTTTTTCCTTTTTCTTATCATCACCAAATAATTTCTTAAAAGAATGACAATTTCTTTTGATTTGTTGATTCCAGTAAGCATTAATTTATTTTTGTATAAATAGTATGTTTTCCTTTAGAAGAGTCATTAGAAATCCTCAAAATGCTGGTCTAAAACAAGAAAAATAATACACTCAAAAAGTGTTGTTCCTTTGGAAAGGAACAACAAAAACAATCTGTGGAAATGATGTTCCTCTGGAAAGGAACAACAAAAACAATCTGCGAAAAGTGTTGTTCCTTTCAAAAGGAACAACAAAAAGAATCTGTGAAATTGTTGTTCCTTTCGAAAGGAACAGCAAAACAATCTCTGAAATAGAAAAAATAAACAGCACAACTGTTGTTCCTTTCAAAAGGAACAACAAAAACACTCTTAGCAAATCTATTGTTCCTTTCGAAAGGAACAGCAAAAACTCACAATACGCGAAATAAACAGAGTTTGAAGAAACAAAATTCCATAAAAAAACAAACAAAATAAATGAACAATCTTTATGTACAAATTTCAAAGGAAAGAAATGATTTAATGAATGGGTGCTGAGGAGGAATTATCTCCTTTAGCCAGAATTTGCATGGTAGAATCTTCCCGTAATTTTTGGTAGAAGGATTCTCGAGTAAGCGGTTTATGGTACAGTCGTACTCGATGACTGTTTACTTTGAAGGAATGTTTAGATCCATCAATGGTGGTTAATGTAATGGTGCCATTATCATGCACTTTTTTCATCTCGTAAGGTCCAAGCCATCGTGTCTGGAGTTTCCCTGGAAAATCCTAAAACCTGGAGTCATATAGGAGTGCCCAATCTCTTTCGTGGAAGCTCTTTTCTTTGATGAGGGCGTCGTACCATTTTGCTCTCTATTGTTGAATTAACGCAGTGTACTGAAGAGAAGAGAGCCTAATTTCATCTAACTCATTGATTTGCTGCAATCTTTTGGCCTGGACTTCATTTAAATCTAGACCCACCTTTTGGGTTGTTCTTAATGTTTGAATTTCAAAGTCTATTGGAAAGATGGGCTCTTTTCCAAATACCAATTGATATGGTGAATATCCCGTAGTAGCTCTCCATGTTGTTTGGTGCGCCCACAAGGCTTCTGGCAATCTGGAGGCCCAGTCACGTCTATGTGAGGCAACAGTTTTTGTCAATATAGACTCGATCACTTTATTCATGCTCTCTACCTAGCCGTTTTCCTGTGGGTGGTATGGGGTTGTAATCTTGTGCTGAAGGTGGTAGTTCTATAATGTTTCAGTGAGTTTATTACCTACAAACTGTGGTCCTCCATATGTGATTATGTCCCTTTGGAGGCCATATCGCACAATGATTTGGAAAAAGAATTGTATTACAAAGTCCTCTGTAGCTTTCGAAAGTGCCTTTGCTTCAACCCATTTGGTGACATACTCAGTTTCAACTAGGATGTATGTTTTTTGGTTTGATGGGGGGTTAATGGGGCCAACAAAATTGAGCGCCCAACGTTCAAATGGTTCAATTACTAGTTGTGGGTTCAAAGGCATTTTGTCAGACTGTCCAGGACGACTTGCCCTTTGGCAGCTATCACAGGCCTGCATGAATTTTTTAGCATCTTTAAAAATGGTAGGCCAATAATAGCCTCTCTGTAAAACCTTACGGGCGGTTCTCCAATCTGCAAAATGTCCGCCACACGGCCCATCATGGCATGCTTTCAGAATATCAAATACTTCGTCCTCCCAGACACATCTCCTAATTTTCATATCTAACCCTGTATGAAACAGGTAGCCCCCAATCCAAGAGAATCGGGTACTACGCTGTATTATCTGCTTTGGTTCATTAAGGGTTAGATGTTTAGGTAATTTACCTATTGCCAAATAATTTACTATATCAGCATACCATGGGGTTCTAACAGTAACAACGAACAAGTGTTCATCTGGGAAGTGGTCTTCGACTGCTACTGCATCTGTTGGCTTTGGCATTCTTGACAGAAAATCAGCTACAGGGTTCTCTTTTCTAGGTCGATCTTTGATTGTAATGTCGAATTCCTGCAATAAAATCAACCATCTTTTCACTCTTCCATTTGTAACAGGTTTATTCGCTAAAAATTTAATGGCAGAGTGATTAGTATATAGAAATACAGGATACCCAGTTATATAATGTCTAAACTTATTTACAACATGTACTACAGCTAAAAATTCCTTCTCAGTCACAATATAGTTTACTTCAGGAGGAGATAGATTTTTGCTGACATAATAGATTGCATATCATTTTTTATCTTCTTTCTGCCTAAGCACTACTCCAATTGTTGTGTCTGAGGCATCAGATGAAATTTGGAATGGAAAATTCCAATTTGGGCCCCTCAGCACTAGGGCTGTTGATACAAGCTTTTTCAGATCATTGAAGGCATTGTCACATTTATCTGTCCAAATAAAATCAAAATTTCCTGTTAGTGCATATAAAGGTGTAGCTATTCGAGAATAATGTTCTATAAATCTCCTATAATAACCAGAAAATCCAAGAAAGCTACGTACCTCTGTTTGTGTTGTGGGTGTGGGTATTAACAAAATTATCTGAATTTTGGCTGGATCCACCTGGATTCCAGCTGTTGAAATATAATGTCCTAAGATAAGTCCTTTGGTCATCATCATATGACACTTTTCATGGCTTAAACAAAGCCTAGTGTCAATACATCTTTGCAACACCTTTTCTAAATTTTCTAATGCTGGCTCAAACTCATCTTCATAAGGTGTGAAGTCATCCATATATACTTCGAGCCCTTCATTTATTAAATTTTAAAAGATGCTGAGAATGGCCCTTTGAAATGTAGTTGGGGCATTGCATAGGCCAAAGGGTAAGACTCGGTAGGAAAATGTCCCCCAAGGACAAGTAAAAGTAGTTTTGTCTTGGTCTTTAGGGGCAATCTGGATTTGATTGTACCCAATGAATCCATCAAGGAAAGAAAAGAATTTCTTTCCTACCAATGTGTCTAATACCTGGTCAATGAAAGGAAGGGGAAAGTGGTCTTTCTGGGTTGCCTTGTTGAGTTCTCGGTAATCTACACATATTCTCCACTTCCCATTCTTCTTTGGTACCACTACTAATGGAGAGACCCACTTGCAATCAGATATTGGGTAAATGAAATTAACATCCAATAGTTTTTGTAATTCAACTTTCACAATATCTTTAAGGTGAGGGTTTAGTCTTCTTTGGGGTTGGCGAATGGGTCTCGCATCATTTTCAATATAGATGTGGTGTGTACAAAATTGGGGGTCAATTCCCTTCATGTCTGTATAATCCCATGCAAAGGCTGCTTTATATTTCCGTAATAATTGGACCAACTTCTCTTCTTGTCCAGTAGTCAGATTTTTGTTAATGTTTAGAGTTTTTCCCGGCTCAATTTCCACAATCTTACTATTGTACACAGAAGTAGTGGGTATTACTTGATCAGGGATATCTTTCAGAGGATCTTCTTCTTCTTTATTATCAAATGCTGCCTTGATCATGTGATTGTAGATGGGATCTAATTTTTGGTTTGTTAATAAAACTATTAATGATATCATCCTCTGTTTAGTCTTTAAAATCGAGGGCATCTTCTATGGTTAGAGGTGATCTCATATTTTCCATAAGATATGATATAGGTTGCTTTCTTGTTTTGATTATTGATAGGCTTGGTTGGGCTGGGGGATATAAAGCTAAATTCCTGACATAGTTTCCCCTTGTTATTGTCATGTTGCCTTGTCGGCAGCCAATATGAGCATCGGCAGTTTCCAACCAAGGTATACCTAGGATTAATAGGTGTCCATCTAGCCGGTTCTTTGGGTTGATAATCAGGAAGTCAGCAGGGTATTCCCAGGAATCTACGGATAACATTACATCTTGTAGTGTACCTTCTGGTTTGACTACCGATCGGTCAGCCAATTCTAATAAGGTTGTTGTTGGTTCTAATGATGTAATGACAAGTTTTTGACAGGTGGTGGTTGTTAAGATATTGATTGCAGCTCCCAAATCAACTAAGGCATTTGGGAACAATTTCCCATTGATTTGCACTGTCACTATAGGATTTCCTGGGTCTTCATATTTTACAGGTGTTTCCATTCCTGATAATAATTCAGATAGAGTGCCGACTTTTTGGACGGTTGGGCTGGTTATTATTCTCCTCTTTGGCTTCTTTATACACAGTTCCTTAATGGTTTTTGCATAAATAGGGATGTCTTAGATAGCTTGGAGGAGAGGGATTTTTATACACAAATTTTTTAATTCTCCCAGAAGATCAAAATCAGGATATTCTAATGGGCGAGGGATGATTAATCATTCTGGAAATGGTGGAGAAGAGGTTGTTGCTTGTTGTGGAATTTGATGTTGATTTTGTTGTTGAACCACCTTCTCTTTTTGCAATGTTTGTTGTACAGGTAACGGATCTTCAGTATGAACATTTTTGTCTCTCTCTGTTTCTACTATATGCCCAGACCTCAATTGAAGGTCATTACACTCCCTCAGTTCGGTTTCTAGTTCTGGTGGTTCCATTATTTAGACAGACTGAAATAGCCTATTGTTTGGGTTTGGGTTGGGCTGGGCTGGGAGTTGTGGTCTTAAGTTGGTCTGGGGGTTTTGTGGTAATGTATAGGGAGCTGGCATTGTAGGTTGAGAGAGGGGAATTGTTCTAGCTGGCTGATTTGTAGGTCTTTTCCAGTTTGACTGCCAGGCTTGACTCTGTGAAGTAGAGGGGGACCATTGTGTTGGATAAGCATTGTTTTTCCAAAACGGTGGGCAGAAAGAAAAATTTGGCCAATTAGTTTGGTTTGTTTGATTTGGCCATGATGATGTAGGAAATGGCTGTTGTGACCAATTGGGGAAAGGTGATTGATTTTGCCACATTCCGTTATATTGCTGAGCATTATATTGAGGAGGCTAAAAAGTAGAAAATGGATCAGTTGGCATACCTTATTTTCGTGCCTGCCATTGTTGGCGCTGATTAAGTAAGCATACCACTTTTGATTCTTCTTCTGCCTCTTTATAGACTTCTTTTAACCTAGGAAGCAAGTGACATCCTTCTGTGGGGTGGTCTTTCATGCAAATGGCACAAACTTTGATTATATGCAGTGGGCACTCTTTGTGGTTGTGTTTCTTCCTGCATCTAGGACAGAATACTGCCAAATTTTGTTCTTCTTCTGCTTGCTTTTGTTTGGCTTGCATAATGTCGAACTGCGTTTTTAGAGTCCCTAGAATATCTGTTTTAAAATCTTCCAGCAGATTTCCAATCTCTGCACGAGTTACACCTTCACTGGAGGTCTTATTATCCCCTGTGATCATGTCACGTTCTGCTTATTTTAGCCTTGTATTGCCCCTCGAACTCCTAATACACAAATCAATAATGTTAGCATAGCTTTCCTGATATATATCACCTTTTCCCATAATATTCAATGTTTCAACCCATTGATCCTTCATCCCCCTAATTAATGTAGTCTTCAGCACATTATCAGGTAAGGGTAAAGATGCATAAGGAGATCTTTGGAGATTGTATTGGAATCGTTCCACATATTCTTCTAGAGTTTCATTCGGTTTTGTTGTCATTTGAAATATTTCGTCTTCAAGTTCCCGAGACCTGAAATAATCCTGATATTTCTTTAGAAACACAGCTTTCATCTGATCCCAATCAGTTATAACACCCCCACCTAGCCCCATAAACCATCGTAAGGTTGCACCTTTTAATGTGGAAGGAAATAGTTTTAATTTTTGGGGATCGATGGTATAATCATACCCCCTGCATAACACATCGAATTCAAACAGAAATGCATCTGGATCTTTCGATGTCAAACCATGAAATGTAGGAATATTTTGAAGAGGAATGGCTTTCATAGGTGCATTAACTGCAACATCCACTATAGGATATTGCAGTGTGGAATTTTGCTGGGGTGTTTGTTGGTTCTGGTTTTGGTTCTGGTTCTGGGCCATTTGATCAAATATGTGCCAATATCCTTCTGGGATGTCAAGGGAATTCCGAGGCTAACTGGAAGGAGTAGGAATGGCCTTGAAAGCACTCCCTTGATCTGGAACAATAAGTATTCCTTGATGGCCTATTGTTTGAGGAGATTCAGGTCCTTTATTTTGAATGAGTTTAACAACACTTCCCTTATCTGGACTGCTCACTGTTTGGACTATTTCAAAAGGAGATTTTGGTTTTTCTATTTCTCCTGTTTCCCCTTCTCCTTCGCGGATATTTCTAGAGTTCCCTTCTTGTGGAGAAATTAGGCAGGGATTCTCAATTTCTTGGGAATCTTGCTCAATTCCCACTGTTTAACTATGTATCTCAGCAAAGGCTTCAGATGATGAC